>PVIU01002938.1:22488-157847 GCA_004026605.1 Ondatra zibethicus
CTGGCTTTGGTACACTGGTGAATGGTACACTGGCTTTGGTACACTGGTGAATGGTACACTGGCTTTGGTACACTGGTGAATGGTACACTGGCTTTGGTACACTGGTGAATGGTACATTGGCTTTGGTACACTGGTGAATGGTACACTGGCTTTGGTACACTGGTGAATGGTACACTGGCTTTGGTACACTGGTGAATGGTACGCTGGCTTTGGTACACTGGTGAATGGTACACTGGCTTTGGTACACTGGTGAATGGTACACTGGCTTTGGTACACTGGTGATGGATTCATTTCCTATCTCCCGCTCTCATTGGTGTCAGAGAACTTATTCCAGAGTCTCCTGCAACATTATCAGAGATTTTTTTCCTTTTAACATAATTTCTTTATTGATTCTTTGGGAATTTGACATCATGCACCCTGATTCTGCTCACCTCCCATATCCTCCCATATCCCCCCCCCATATCTTCCTCACCCCTGTAGTGCCCCCCAAAAGAAAATTAAAGAACAAAACAAATCAAGCAAACAAATAAAAACAATAACAACAACAACAAAACAAATGAAAAACCTCTTCCCTTCTCCATCTTTCCCACCTCCCCAAGACCTCTTCATTTGTCCTGGTGGCACTGGGAGTGGTGTGTCACACAGTACACACTTTGTCCAATCAGCTTTACTAGCAAATGTTCATTGCAGTGAGTCCCTGATCTGGTTCAAGGCCTCTGGTTTCTGGTACATTATTCTTACTGGATCCTCACTAAACTCCTCTGAGCCATCCTGCGGCTGCCCCGAGAAATGGAGATCCTGCAGGTCTTGTTGATTCACAGGACTAGTCCCTTCACAGGCTCCAGTAGGTCCTTGATGGGGCAGATATTAGGGTGGACTAACCCAAGGCCCAGCTATAGGCCTGAGTAGTAGCTGAGTTGGTCAGTCTGGGTCACTGGGGCCACCTGCTTCAGGTGAGGGGACAGAGTCAGCTCCCCTCTGCCCATGCCATCAGGGTCAGTTTTCCCTCGACTGTGGTGAGGGGTGTGGACATCTCTTCCAAGTGCAGGGGCCAGCTCTCCTGCTGCAGTGTCCAACAAGAGGCAGGGCCAGTGAAGGGTGGAGCTGGCTCAGCATGGCCTTCTAATTTTAACCCAGCTGCAGTTGGACCATGGACCCAGACATGGCCCTTGGCAACAGCTGGGCTGGATAATGTCCTGCCTTGGGACGACATCCTGGCTCCTGTTGGAAGCTCTGGCCACTCAGATTGGGATGACTTTTTCAGTGGCATTGCCCCCGGATACCAATAAAGCCACAGCTGTTGCTCCTTCCTCAGCAACAATTCAAAGAGAGCATAATAACATGCAGTATCAAGATTCTCTGTGTATTTTTTATCTTTACATGGCTTTATTTTAACCTCTATTTCTTTTATTTTTACTCTTACTTTTTGAGACAGGTTCCCTGTATATCTTTGGTTGTCCTGGAACTCCCTCTGTAGATCAGGGTGTCTTTGAACTCACAGAGATTCACCAGCCTCTGCCTCCCAAGTGCTGGGATTAAAGGTGTGCGCTACCACACCTTGAACTCACAGAGATCTGTCTGCCTCTGCCTCCCAGGCATTGGGATTAAAGGTGTGTACCACCACACCCAACTACTCTCTTTCTTTTTTTTTAAGGAACTTAACCTTTTTCTTTTCTCTCCCAAGCCTGCATATAATTTTAAGACACTGTAAACCATTTAGAGGTTTTCTTTGTCTTTGGATCTCTCTTTACTGTATATCTCTCTTTTTCTGACCACATGCATCTTTAATTTTTAAGCAAATGGGTTAATTAAAGCCGTGGCTTTGACGGCTGGATCCAGTCCATTCCTTAGCTTTCTGAGATTCTAGACTCATGGCAGAGGTACCAGCTGGAGCCATGTTTATTGCCACAACTCTATGGCGTTTCAAGGTTCCTGCCATCAAGCAAGCTGCAGCAGTCTGCTCACAAACCACACTCAAATGATCCGTAGTCAGACTGCCTGTCTGAAAGAGTCAGAGTTTGCCCTGGCAGGATGGCCCAGAAAGCCAACATTTTAAACCAGCGCTGCTTTTTTCCTGCTATGGCTGAAAACCAAAAAGCATAGGTCAGCTTTTAATCAATACCATATAAGTGTTTTGTGGCAGGACCTCTTAAAAGAGTTGCATGGTTTTACAGCTAAAGCTGAGTCAGGAAGCCTCTCTTAAATGAGAGTGCTTGCCTCTAGCAAGTAGAGCCCATCTGAGAAAATGCTGCTATCAATAAGTCATGCTTAACTCTATTCTTTTTTATCTAGAATTACCTCCCAAGCTCTGTCAGGTTTTATGAGGATACAGTTGTCCACACGTTGGAACCATTCTGTTGTCTGGTGTTTCTGTCCTGTCCGGTTTCCATAATCATTAAGTCCCAAAGAAATCACACAGAGGTCTACATTAATCATAAACTATTTGGCCCATTAGCCCAGGCTTCTTATTAACTCTTACAAATCATATTAACCTACTATTATTATCTATGTTAGCCACATGACTCCATACCTTGTTCAGAGTCTGGATTCTGTATATTATTGTGTTTTCTTTGAATTTTTTGACTGTAAAGGAGCTAAGTATAGAGAGACATTTCATTGTATGGGCTGTTAAGCTAAACCAGCATGTATTTTATATAGGTATTTTGACTTCAGAATTTGGTTCTTAAGGACAGGGTGCTTTGGAAAAGATGTTCTTCTTTTGTTTTCACAGAAGATGAAAACCTGTGGATTGCTTCTAGACAAATATGGTTTAATAGACCATGCCCCCCCTGAAAGGTTGCTGTGAATGCCTTCAAAATTTACTTCGCCCAACTGGTAACTCAGAGGATACACCATAAAAGACCTGATTAACAGTGCCCCCATACAGCACAAAGCAGTTTGGAGAGAAAAAACTATGCCCATATTCCCAAATATTGTTTATAAATGTTCTTTTACGTTTAAAGGGGGATATGATATAGATATGAATAATTTGCATTGGTATGGATCTTGGTTTTATTGATACAAATTTAAGGTCAATCTTGTTATATGTATATTTCTGCTCTTGATTAAGGTATTGTGATTGTATAGTTCATTTAAAAATGTAATGTATAATTAAGAAATATAGGTTAATAGATAATCATCTATAATAGTCAAGTTTGTAGTCATGTTAGTTAGATTTTCTAAATGTTCATAGATATATTTCAGATGGATAGGCATTCTTCATATCTTTCAAAGGCTACAGAATATGGCATTTAAAATGTTTTAATAACTTAGGACTTTTTATGACAATGAGACTCATCTGCTCCTGGCAGCACCAAGCTACTTCCTGAGGAAGATGGGCATCGAAGAGGCTCCTTATGGAGTCGGTTAGCCATTTGGGCAGGAAACTGCTCTTGCCCTGACTGGTTCATTGGACATGCAGTACCCACAGAGAGATGACTGCTGAACTTGCCTAAAGGTGAGATGATCCTTCGGGGTTCCTGCTTAATGAAAGAATCTGTGAGACATTCTGAAGGATACAGAAGAAAGTGGCTGAACTGTCTTTGAAATATCCTGTTTCATGAAAAAGTTTGCTGAATACTATGGGCCTGTAGGCTAAAGATGGATGCCCAATGGTACAGAAGAGCTTTGAGTGACTGTCCAGGCAGCAAGATGTCTCTGTCAATTCTAGAGTTTTGGAAGTTGTTTATAATGCACTTCCTATTTACTTAGGTAATATTATATCCTTCTGGAGTCTTTAATGGAGTTGAAGAATTTATAGTTATAGTTCTCCTTAGTTATGATAAAAGATAAATATAAGTATTATAAAATTTGATATCTGTTTTGTTATATGTAATTTTACTATGTTAAAGTTAAAGCCTTCCTTTTTGTTTAAACAGAAAGGGGAAAAGGTGTAGGAGGTTCTTCTGTTCATGTGTTGCTTTCATTGGTTAATGAATAAAGAAACTGCTTTGGGCCTGATAGGGTAGAACTTAGGTAGGCGAAGAAGACAGGACTGGTGTAGGAGGGTCCTTCTGTATTTGGGTTGCTTTTATTGGTTAATAAAGAAACTGCCTTGGCCTTCTGATAGGGCAGGACTTAGATAGACAGGAGAAAGAAAACAGGATACTGGGAAGGGGACAGAGCCAGAGAGAGCCGCCCGCCATGAAGACACGCTGAATCTTTCCCGGTAAGCCACGACTCGTGGTGACACACAGATTATTAGAAATGGGTTAAACAAATATCTGAGAGGTAGCCAATAAGAGGCTAGAGCTAATGGGCCAGGCAGTATTTCAATGAATACAGTTTCCGTGTAATTATTTCGGGTACACACAAGGAGCCGGATGGCACAAGGGGCCCTGCGCTGGGAACGTACTCCGAGCCCCTCATTGCAACACAGAACTGAATGCTGGGAAGAAGGGCAGAGTGAGAGACACCATGGATCTTCTGCCTGAGACAGACACCGGTTAGAATCTTGCCGGTAAGCCACAGTCATGTGGTGATACACAGATTAATAGAAATGGGTTAAATTAAGATGTAAGAATTAGCCAATAAGAAACTAGAGTTAATGGGTCAAGCAGTGTTTTAATGATACAGTTTCTGTGTGGTTATTTCGGGTGTAAGCTAGCCAGGCAGCCAGGACAAACAAGGGCCCCTCTCCCTCCTCCAACAATGGCCCCCAGTCACAGCCCTGGCCCGTATGTCACTATGGCACTGGATAGTAGTATGTGCCATCCAGATCTCTATGGCCCCAGCTACAGCATGGTCCCTGGGCACCAACATGATCCCAGGTGGCTGATCAGACCTCAGGAAACCACACGGCCTTCAATTGCAACAGGAGACATAGATTAGATGCTGACTCAGATCCTGCCTGCTGGAAGGTCACAGACTCAGCTATAGCATTTGGCAGCAACCTGGGCCTGAGCAACACCAGGGTGCTGGGCCAGCAGCACTGGCCACCCAGACCACATGGTTTCGGCAGTGGCGCTTGGATACCTACATGGCCACAGGTGGCATCCCAGACCCTGGGCATCCTTGTGGCCTTTGGTGGCAACGTGGGTCATGGATGCCCACATAGACCCTGGCTGTGGTAGGACCATGGACTCAGACACGGCCCTTGGCAGCAGCCCTGCCCTGGATGTCACTATGGCCCTGGGTGGCAAGCAGGGCTCCCACACCAGCCTACTCCTTATTGCCTTAATTCCTTCCATTCTTGCCTCTTGCCCCAGCACATGAACCATTTCGCTCTTTCTCTTCCATTTCTCCACAATTCTGCTCATCACAATAAGACTCACTTGCCGGTACCACAAGGCTGGTGGGGGCTTCCTGCCAGCCTGGCCCTAAGCTGGCCTGTGTTTGGCTAGCACCCACCTGAGCAGAATTGCATGGGGGTGGTTGTAGCATGAATAATAAAAACCCAGAGACAGAAATTGGGGTTCAGCCTGAAAACCAGAAAAACAAAACTAGAGAAGTCTTAGCCTCTACCAAGGCTGAGTGACTGCAAACTAAGCAGACTAAGCTGCTCTCTCCTCCCATTTTATATTCCCTCTAGGGCTGGGATTAAAGGCATGACTCCCTAGTACTGGGATTAAAGGTGTGAGCCACCACCTGAATTTGTTTCTGCATTAATTTTTTTTTTCAAGACAGAGTTTCTCTGTAGCTTTGGAGCCTGTCCTGAAACTAGCTCTTGTAGACCAGGCTGGCCTCAAACTCACAGAGATCTTCCTGCTTCTGCCTCCTAAGTGCTGGGATTAAAGGTGTGTGCCACACCACCCAGCTGGAATTCCTTCTTTAATGTAGTGCTGGAAATTAAACCCAGGTGTGGTAGAAAATTTAGAACAGCCTTTGTACCTGGCATTTACTCAGAGTTGATGGCGTACCTACACTTTGAAGTCATCTTTTGTAAACAATCCCTGATTGTTATCTGAGATTTATGAAGTTGTTTTTTTTTTTTTTCTGTAAGAATTTCAGAGCTTTTGTATGATTTCACTGGCAAGACATTTCCTGGCAAACTAGGAATTCTTCTAATGGCTAAGAACTGCTTAGGTAATGAGGTCCTTCACATACCTCCCGGATCAGATCTAAGGTTCTGGTATTTGAAAGGGACTTGCTGAAAATGCCTTTTCTGTAACAATAAAATGGCTTCTGCTTGGGGTTCAGTCCTCAAAGGCTGTTGCTATTGCTACTTCTACAAAACTTGATTACATCATCGAGTGTCTCTCTTTGATCTTCCCACATGAAGCAGTTTACCGAAGACCTTACACATGCTATGCAAGCCCTGTCTCTCAGCTACATTCCCAGTCCTCTTTTCACCTTTTGTTCTTTAGATGGGATCTCACTAAATTACCCTTGAATTCCTGCAGCCTGAGAAGGCTTTAGGTTTGTGATTGTCCAGCCTCATTTCCTGAACAGCTGGGATTACAGGCCTGCCCCACCAGACCTGACTAATGGAACTATTTCTCCCAGAGGTTTCTTTTTTTCTTTCTTTTTTTGGTTTTTCGAGACAGGGTTTCTCTCTGGCTTTGGACCCTGTCCTGGAACTAGCTCTTGTAGACCAGGCTGGTCTTGAACTCACAGAGATCCACCTGCCTCTGCCTCCCAAGTGCTGGGATTAAAGGCATGCGCCACCACCGCCCAGCCTCTCCCAGGAATTTCTGTAGTAGGTTTGGTACTATTTGGTTTAAGAACCTCCAAATATAACATTCCCTTCAATATTCTAAAATTCATAGATAATATAATCTACATAGATAGTGGGAAAATTAGTATAATGCCTAAAGTATAGGAAACATTTAGAAATATTTTTATGAAATACTGTGGTTTGTTTTTTTTTAGAGAGTGCCTCACTGTGTAACCACGTCTAACCTGCAAGGCTGACCTTGAGCTCATAGGATCCACCTGCCTCTCCAGGCTGGGATCAAAGGCCTGTGCCAACACACCCAGTCAAGATACAATGATACTTATTTCCATATTAAAATCCTTGATAATCCAGACAGTGTTGGTACATGCCTTTAATCCCTTGATCAAAAAATTCAAAGAAAGCACAATAACATGTATAATCCAGACTCTCTCTGTATTTTTCATCTTTATGTGGCTTAATTATTTTTACTCCTTTAATCTATGACTGTCTGTACTCTTTTATATTAAAACTGTCTATACTCTTTTTGCTCTCTCTCTCAAGTCTACATACATTTATTCAACATTGTGACCCATTTAAAGGTCTTATTTTTATCTGAATTTGTCTTTATTGCCTGAGTATCTATAATTATTTTCTGACCAGGAGGGCTTTTTTTTTAAATGCTAAGAGGGCGTGGCTAGGACGAACTGTGGTAGGCTGGTAGGCCACAACCTCGTGGTGATATGCAGATTAATATAAATGGGTTAAATTAATATGTAAGAGTTAGCCAATTAGGGGCTGGAGAGATAGCTCAGTGGTTAAGAGCACTGCCTGCTCTTCCAAAGGTCCTGAGTTCAATTCCCAGCAACCACATGGTGGCTCACAACCATCTGTAATGAGGTCTGGTGCCCTCTTCTGGCCTCAGGCATGCACATAGACAGAATATTGTATACATAATAAATTTTTTTATATACATTTATAAAAAAAAGAGTTAGCCAATAAGAAGCTAGAGCTAATGGTTCAAGCAGTGATTTAATTAATACAGTTTCTGTGTGGTTATTTTGGTTCTGGGCAGCCTGGACAAACAAGCGGGCCCTCCTCCTACAGGACAGGTCCAGTGAGATGGCTCAGCAAGTAAAGACACTTGTCATAGTCTAACCAAGTTTATCACTTAGACCCACATAGGGAAGGAGAGAATTAGCTCCTCTAAAGTTATCCTCTGTCCTTCACATGCATACACACGCACAGTGCACGTACTCACGCAATAAATAAAATGTAAAGAAAATACTTTTAAGTTTTTTGTTTTGTTTTGTTTGAGATAGGGTCTCTCTATGTAGTCTTGACTGTTCTGGAACTCACTATGTAGATCAGGCTGCCTTTAACTCCCAGAGTGCTGGGATTAAATTGTAAACTACCTAATGGCTTGGTGATGGCACACGCCCTTAATTCCAGGATTAGGGAGGCAGAGGCAGGAGGATCTCTGTGAGGGCACACGCCTTTAATCCCAGTATTAGGGAGGTAGAGGGAGGAGGATTTCTGTGACTGCACACTAATCCTGAGCAGTGATAGGCTGGGACAGGAAGGCGTGGTTCTGAGACTCCGCGTTTATGTTTTTGTTCTTTGGTTTTTCGAGCCTTAGAGCCTGTCCTGGACCAGGCTGGCCTCGAACTCACAGAGATCCGCCTGTCTCTGCCTTTTGGGTGCTGGGATTAAAGGTGTGTACCACCACAGCCGGGCTACACCGGGTTTATGTTAACGTGCAGTCGCCACCGAACCAGAAGAGGACGAGCAGCGCGAGTTTGTGGCTCCCCGGGACCGAAGTCAAGACGTCAGGATCGCCTGCAGTCGCCTATTTTCTGAGCCTCTTCCCAGAGCCAGACCGACTTCGGACAAGCACGCTAGGCCCTGCCCCTCACGCACTGCGCCACCTCTGCGTTTTCCCGTCCCCCTGAGCCCGTAGCCGAGCGGAAGTGACGCTAGGAGGCCGCCGGAAGCGTCGCTAAGTGTTGTGCGACCGAGCCTGTACTGAGACGGGCCTGGACCCGCAGCGATACCGCTATGTCGATCGAAATCGAGTCTTCCGAGTGAGTACGGCTGTGGCTCGTCCCGGCGTTGAGGGCGTGGGGTGGAGGGGCTCGAGAGGATGTCCGAGGGGCTGCGCGCCCGGGGCTTGCGACCTCGGTGTGCCCGCGGGGAGAGCAGCTCCGTGGCGGGCAGCCCGGAGCCCGGCGGCCCGCAGTGGGGCTGGAGAGGCTCGCCGAGCAGACGTGATCGCTGTGCTTGCTCTGCTCGCCCAGCCCTCAGTCAGTGCTGTCCCTGTGCCACCGGTTCCTCAGGCTGACCGTGAGGCAGCTTTTCCTCCTACTCCCAGCGCTAGGTACCAAACCCCATGTGGCGCCGAGTTTTGGTTTGCAGCTTGCAGGGTGAGAGCCGCTGTGTGGACAGAGAGACAGAATTTGAGCATTGGGCCAGAAGGATGATGCTTAGCGAAGACAGGGTGGCGAGGGGCCAGGCAGGCGTGGAGTTAGTGATGGAAGAGTCTTTCGTGGACTTCTCCGGGACTCCTCCCTCTGCCTTTGCTGGCTAACAGGTAAAATGTAAATTAGCAGACGTTTGTGTTCAGAGGGCAAGGGAGGTAGATGTGTCCTGAAGGTAGGTCTGTAGAAGGGGGAGGCTTATTAAATCGACTGAGGCGGAGACCTGCTGTGCATTTTTTAAAACTGGAAACAGGGCGTGGAGTGCGCACATCTGTAATCTTAACACTGAAGAGGAGGGTAGGAAGGCTTTGTCATTTTTTTTAAACCAACCAACCAAGATTTCCTACAGTAATTTAGATGGCTTTATCTACCTACCTACCTACCTACCTACCTACCTACCTACCTACCTACCTATTTGTCTATTTATTCATTTACTTATTTATTTATTTGGCCTGTCTTTTTTAAATGGACCGAGATTTCCTACAGCACTATAGGAATAGTGGCACCTCATTTTAAAAAAATGGACCAGATTTTCTAAAGCAATATAGATGATTCTGTCTGTCTGTCTGTCTGTCTATCTATCTATCTCTGTCAAATGATTTATTCTATTTATCTTATCTATCCATTTATTTGGCTTATCATATTTTAAATGGATCAAGATTTCATACAGCAGTGTAGATGATTTAGTCCATTTACCTATTTATTCAATAATTTAGTCTATTTACTTATTTATTTGGTGCCTCATTTTTTTAAAAAATGTACCAAGATTTCCTACAGCAATGTAGATTCAATTTATTCACCCATCTATATCTATCAAATGATTGAATCTAAATTCATTCATTTGTTTGTTTGGCTTATCATTTTTTTAAATGGACCAAGATTTCCTACAGCAATGTAGATGAACTTATTTATTTATTTAATAATTCAATTTATTTATTTATTTACTTGTCTTGCCATTTTTTAAATGACCAAGATTTTTAATAGCAGTGTAGATAATTCAGTCTATTTATTGATTTGATTGATTGATTGATTCACCAATCTGTTTTAATTTATTTGGCTTTAAAATTTTTAATTTGGATTAAAGATGTGCGCCCCCACTCCTCCAGATGTTTTAAAAAAGACATCATTGACTATTGTAGGTTTAAGGTGTCTCACCCAGATGTCCAGTAAATCCAGTGATCAGAATAAGAAAGGCAACCAGCTTTCTTTCTGAGTGGGAAACATTGGCCAAACAATTTCTCCTCTCTGAACCCCAGTTCTCCTATCTTTAGATGGAAGTTTGGAACCTTGATTCTGTGATTGTTTGCAGAGTTTACTCTCAATAGTTAAGTGGAAAGTGGGTGGTAAGAGGACTAATTGGTGGCTGGAGCGCGCCGAGCTGATGGCTTTCTTTGTTTTCTCTCAGTGTGATTCGTCTCATCATGCAGTACTTGAAGGAGAACAGTTTGTATCGGGCATTGGCCACCTTACAGGAAGAGACCACTGTCTCTCTCAATACTGTGGACAGCATTGAAAGTTTCGTGGCTGACATTAATAGTGGCCATTGGGATACTGTTTTACAGGCTATACAGTCTCTGAAATTGCCAGACAAAACCCTTATTGATCTCTATGAACAGGTAAGAGTGAAGTTATGTTCCTGAGTTTTGTGGGTTGGTCCTTAATGGAGAGTATCAGTGAGCCTTACTTCAAGATCCCAAGGGATATAACTGGCTGTAAATCCATATTGTTAAGACTCAGCAGTGTATTTTTTTTTCCTTTCTTGGAAGATTCAACATTTAATCCCAGCACTTAGGAGGCAGAGGCAGGTGGGTGTCTGTGAGTTCCAGGATAGTCAGGGCTACAGAGAGAAACCCTGTCTTGAGGAGAGGGTTGGGAGGAAGAAGAAAAAGAAAGACTGATGAAGAGGATGTGCTGAAAATGAATTTTTTTCCATTGTCCAGGTTGTTCTGGAACTGATAGAACTTCGTGAATTGGGTGCTGCCAGGTCACTTCTGAGACAGACAGACCCCATGATTATGTTGAAGCAAACACAGCCAGAGCGCTATATTCATCTGGAAAATCTCTTAGCCAGGTCTTACTTTGATCCTCGTGAGGTAAGGATATGGTAGTGAAAAGACATCGTTGTTAACTGAAAATTAAATAATGTGGCCTTGCAAAATTACTTTTTAATTTTTGTTTGTGTATATATTTGGGTGGATATATATGTGTAGAGGTCAGAGGACCACTTACAGGAGTAGGTTCTTCTACCATGGGATTCATGGTTGGTGGCAAACACCCTTTTCCCATAGGATCTCATCCACCAATGAGATGTATAAATGCATCATTTTATACATATATACACACAAACGCAGTTTCTTTCCCACATGAACTTTCACTAGAGGGCTTCTAAAATAAAAGGAAGAAGAATGCAATAGGAACTCGGTAATAGAAAGTTAGATTTCTGAAGAATATGAGTCTTCGACCCTGCAAATATTTCAGAAACTAGAATCCTACCTCTATTATGACTTACCTGGCCTCTTCAGGAATAACAGTACAGACGGACTGATACCAGCTCTCTTCTATACTTCAGAAATGCAAGAGTGCAGAATTGCAAAGTTACTTTAAAACACTAAATTGATTTAGTTCATCACCTGTTTAACTGGGTATTGTATTGTTTTCCTCTGAGAATGTCTTATTTCCTTTGCTTTTGAAAAAAATTTAATTTTTATAATATTTAAAATGTGTGTTTGTGTGTGTATGTGTGTGTACATAGGTGTACGTGTGTGTTTGTGTGCACAATCCTCAGGAGGCTAGATGCATTGAATTCCCTCCTGAAACTGGAGTTGTAGGGAGTAGTGAGCTGCCCAATGTGGGTACTGGGAATTGTTTTTTGCAAGAGTAGTACATGCTCTTAACTGCTAAGCTTTAAATAAATACATTCATGCCTTTCTTCGGAAATGATAGCAACTCTTTTTTTTTTCCCCTTTTAGGCCTATCCAGATGGAAGTAGCAAAGAGAAAAGGAGAGCAGCGATTGCCCAGGCATTAGCTGGAGAAGTCAGTGTGGTACCTCCATCTCGTCTGATGGCATTGCTGGGACAGGTAAGTGAACACCTGTAGAACTGAAATTACCCTGAACTGCTTGTACTGCTTCCTGTGTATAAGGCGTATTTCTGAACTAAGGAAAGTACACAGCCTGGGAGTAGAGCCTACCTCCAAGGCTGATTGCTCAGAAGCTGTACCGAGCCACCTTTCCTCTTTTCCTGGATTGGCAACGGAGACAAATCATTCAGGATGTAATCTCTAGCCTCATTTAGAATTATGTTGGGATGTGCTAGGGAACTTGGAATAATGTTAATGCTCCGTAGAAAAATCCATACTCTTTGAGCTCCGTGGTCATGTCAAGCTGGGGCTGTAGCTCGGTTGGTAGGACAGACTGTTTGCTCCTATGCTTCAGATTTTAGATTTGCTCCCAACCAAAACCAACAGTGAGACTTTATTTTCTGACACCTAAAAATACTTATGTATTTATGATATTACTGTGAGGATTTGTGTGTGTGTGTCTGTGTGTGTGTGTGTCTGTGTGTGTGTGTGTCTGTGTGTGTGTGTGTCTGTGTGTGTGTGTGCACAAATCCTAGCACCTGGGCAATACAGGCAACGTAGGGAGGAAAGGATTTATTTCATTATATACACTTCACCAGCATCTAGGGAAGTCAGGGTAAGCTCAAAGCAGAGACCTAGAGGTAGGAACTGAAGCAGAAATCAGTTAATTATGCTGCTTACTGTCTTGTTCGTCTTGCTTTCTTATACAACCAAGGGTGCTTCTGCACAATGGGCTGGGCCTTTACATCATTATTAACCAAGAAAATGCCCTGATAGGTGTGCCCACAGGCCAGTCTGATGGAGGCAATTTCTAACTTGAAGTTCTGTCTTCCCAGATGATTGGTTTGTGTGTCAAGTTGGCAAAAACTATCCATCGGGAGTGCAAAGTATCCCTGTTGAGAGATGTTCAGGGTAGCATTCATTAGATAAGGTGTTGAAAGCAGTGCAAACGTTCACTAATATATTGAATAGGTAAACCGAAACACCCAGGAAATAGTGTATTGACAACCATTAAACTTGATAGCTTTGCAATTCCTAATAAATATGAGCATGCATAGGTATGGTATGTCATAGTATGATGTGATACTAGATGAAAATAGAATATAAACTTAGTATATAGCATAATTACTAATACAGTAATTAAACACATCATGAGAGGAAAATGACTAGAAGGAATTATTGTACAATGTTATTAGTGGCTGGTTTTGAGTCTTGGAACTCTGGGAAATTTCTGTTTTAACAATTTTTGTTTATAATAAAGGAAAATAGGTGTGAGATATAGTTTTTGCCTGTCAGAGTCGTGCATGAAAAGTTCCATTTTCTGTGACACACTGAACAGGAGATTATGTTTGGATAGTCAGAAATGGTGGAGACTGGAAAGCGTTTTCTGGGCCTTGTTCTTTCAGGCACAGTTTTGCCTGAGCAGCAATAAGTGGCTCTTCAGTGCTACTCAGCAGATTGCTGTGCTTTCTTTTCCCACAGGCATTGAAGTGGCAACAGCACCAGGGCTTGCTTCCTCCTGGTATGACCATAGATTTGTTTCGAGGCAAAGCAGCTGTCAAAGATGTGGAAGAAGAAAAGTTTCCCACACAGCTGAGCAGGCATATTAAGGTAGGCTCTGATAAACACAGCTGGTACACAGTCAAGTACTTGTCATGTGCACAGCCAGGCCCTGTTAGCAGGAGCTGGGATACCAGGGAGAAGAGCTTGACAGTACTCAGGATTCTCTTGGTGTCCTTTGGGGTACTGCTGGAACCTGGCAGTGGCACATGTCAGTTGTAGATACGTATTTGACATCCAGTCCATAATCCTATATTTGGGAAAATGGTTTAATTTAGGACTATATGACTTTTCCATATTTATGTCCTATTAAATATTTGTGTTTAGTCTGCTGCATGTCAGGCAACGGGTCAGCCATGGATTGTAAAGCTGACTTGTGATGTTAAAGAGAATAATTTTGCCTTATGACTTAGATACTGTGTGAGTGCATGCCAAGGATTAGATCTAGAACCTTAACATACCTCTGAGCTAAGCCTCGAGACCTTGATGTATTGGGAAACTGTTTTACGAAAGGAGCAATCAAATAGTTCAGCTCCCAGAACTAGAGGTGTGTGCTTAGTGCCTTAGCTTCTCTATAGTTTTGTGCTCTGATTGCATTAATGGATTTTAAAATGCTGTGTGTTCATGGTGTTAAGGAAATGGCTCAGTGGATAAAATGCTTGCTGTGCAAAAATTGGATTCCCAGTGCCCACATAAAGTTGAGCATGATAGCATGCATATATAAGCCCAGTGCTGGGGCAGAGGAAGGCAGGTATTGGGAGCTTGATAGCAAGCCATTCTAGCAGAATATGGGGTGCTTCAGGTCTAGTGAGAGACTCTGTCTTGAAAGAGGTAGAATATGATTCCTTGACCTCTAACCTCCAGATGAACATGCATGGGTAAGTGCATGTACATGAACATGTGCACACATACATATACTGTACTGCAAATATGCACACACAGATGTGCATATTCCTTAACTGAATTTGGTTCAGTAATTTGTATTTGTCTTTTCTGCACTGTGTGTTCTAATTTGCATGTGATAATATTTTTGAGTAGTACCTTTATTTGCCTTGGTTGAAGACTTCATTCAGTTAGAGATCATTCTGTTGGTGGTGCCACTGGGCTAGAAGTTTTTTATTTTGCATTAGAGCTAGACAGTGGGGTGGTTGTGGCACAGGCTTTTAATCCCAACACTCAGGATATGGAGGCAGGTTCTCAGAGTTCCAGGCCAGCTTGATCTATAGAGGGAGTTCCAGGACAGCCAGGGCTACACAGAGAAACCCTGTCTTGAAAAATAAGTAAGTAAATAAAGTGGTGATGTACCCCAGTAATCCCTCAGGCCAAAGCAGGAAGACTGAAGTTGAAAGCCTGCCTCATTCCTAGACGCAGTGGGCTGGGGATAGTTTGGTAGAGCCTAGTATGTGTGAACCCTGGGTCTGTATCCCAACACTAAAAAAGAAAAATCAACATTATTATCTGTCTGCTGTCCTGTGGTTTCCCTGACATCGGAGCATTGTGCAAATGCTAGGAAGGCACTTAGCAAGCAAATAACTTGTCCAATAATTAGTCCTGGTTTTTTCCCTAAAGGTGGGCAGATAGATTAATTTATTTAATGTATGAGTGTTTTGTGTGCGTGTCTATCTGTTTGCTACATGTGTGCCTGGTGCCTGTAGAGGCCAGAAGGGGGCATCGGGTCCCTTAGAACTGTAGTTACAGATGGTTCTGAGGTGCTATGTGGGCTCTGGGAGTGGAATCCAGGTCCTATGCAAGATCAGCCAGTGCTTTTTTTTTTTTCTTTTTAAAGATTTATTTATTTATTATGTATACAGTATTCTGCCTACATTCATGCTTGCAGGCCAGAAGAGGGCACCAGATCTCCTTACAAATGGTTGTAAGCTACCATGTGGTTGCTGGGAATTGAACTCAGGACCTTTAGACGAGCAGGCAGTACTCTTAACCACTGAGCCATCTCTCCAGCCCTTAGTCCTAGTTTTGTGAGCCACATATTATCACTGATTCAATAAAGGTTGTGAAATAATAATGAAAATTTGATTTACAACACTCTTATTTTGAAAATGAGTCCCCTCTTCCATCCAGATATGCAACAGAAACATTAAACCATGTTAACTTGGAATGGAAAGGCCTTCTAATTGCTGATTCTGGCAGAAAGTTATGGCTTGTGCTAACTGAATTATTTGTTTTATATCTCATGTTAAAAAAAATTTTCCTCCATATACCACCACACACTATATGTGTGATGATGTATGCTTGTAATCCCAGTACTTAGGGGTTACTGCAGAAGGAAGATCTCAGATTAGAGGACAGTGTGGGCTACATTGAGTTCTTGGCCATCTTAGGCCACATAGTAAAATCATCTTTGAAAGGACAAAACCTTGTGTTTTTCCCATTTTTTTCCATTAACTAGTTTTATTAAAACAGCAACAACATTTAGATATAAAACTGGTCAGAAAAAGCACCTACCAGGGTCCATGTGTAGAAATGCCCTCCAATACTCCACAATATGGGCCATCTGGGATTATATGCAAGGGCTGGGTTTCTTAAAAGGCTGAAATGGAAATCGTTCAAAGTCCCTTAGATAACATTTATGTGTTCTTTGTTTCACTTGGAACAGTTTGGTCAGAAATCGCATGTGGAGTGTGCTCGGTTCTCTCCAGATGGTCAGTATCTGGTCACTGGATCTGTTGATGGCTTTATTGAAGTGTGGAACTTCACTACAGGAAAAATCAGGAAGGTAAAGTATTAAAAATGCATTAACTTTTAAAGGAAGAATTACTAATTTTCAGTTAATTTTGTGAGTTATATGATTGAGGAAGGGTCTTTATAAAAGATGTATTTTTATAGTTTAAAAGCTCATTTTAAGTTGAGTTTCTATTAAATGGGAGAAACTTTGTTATCTTTTCATGAGTTTTTATAAAATTTGAAAACATTTTGTTATTTGGAGTGAGTTATGTGTCTGTAATATTCAGAAAGGGTCGTGAGATCTTCAAGGGAAGTGTGCAGTTCTAACTCTCATCCTTGAGCCCATCAGAGCTCTTCCTTGTTCGATCCAGGGCTACCCATTCCTTAGATTTAAAGGGATGTTCTGTGTGTGTGTTAGAGTTACTTATGTGTCCTTTTAATAATGTTACACAGATGGCAACATACATGCCACGTACTGTATTATGCCCTGATTTCCTCTTTGTAGTGTTTTGAAATAATTGAACTACACTGCAGTGCAAGGAATGAAGCATGGTCTATAGTCTATTACTATAAGTAATAGTCTCTTAGAGATTGTTACCAGTCTCACCTAATTTTAGTACTAATTGTATTTTTCATATGAGTGGAATTTATACGTAAATAGCTACCAAATTTTTCTGTTCTATGAAGTCTATGACCACATTCACCATGTGTGTATGTACACGTGAGTGTGTACAGGTACAGATGGACATATGTATGTGTTTGTGTGAGGCCAGAGGAAACCTTGGGTGTTGTTATCAAGTGTTGTCCTCCTTGTTTTTGACATAGGATCTCTCAGTGGCGGGGAACTCCTCAAATAGGCTAGTTTGGATGCTCAGCGGGGTCCAGACCTAGCTCTGCTCTCCTGGCTCTGGGGTAACAAATGGATACCATGATTTTTTATCCCCACATGTGTTCAGGGGTTTGAATTTAGGTCCTCATGCTTCTAAGACAGTAACTTCCTGGTCCCTTTGTCCATTTTCCTATTTATTTCTTTTTTGAAATGGGGACTTTCTATTTTAAGGAAATCAAAATATGCATTGCAGGTACTGGGGAAATGGCTCAGTGGTGAAAGTACTTGCTGTGCAAATATGAGAACCAGAGTTCAGGGCTCCAGAACTCCTGCTTTCCGTGAACTTCTAGGGTTCTGGGTGGGGCCGCTGGGGCAGTGGTTTGATTTTGTGTTATTTTAATAACTGTTAATCATCACTTTAGGATCTTAAGTACCAGGCCCAGGATAACTTCATGATGATGGATGATGCTGTCCTCTGCATGTGTTTCAGCCGAGATACTGAAATGTTAGCAACTGGGGCCCAAGATGGAAAGATTAAGGTATGGAATGCTTAGATTTAGACATTTAAAATTTTTTTAAAGGTGTGATACACATGACATTTACTACCAAAATAACTTCTATATATTGAGCATCAATTTGATGCTAATCCCTTTTTCATTTTCAATTTTACTAATAATCCTGTCTGGGATGGTCCATTAACATATTTGTAGTCACACAGCTGGTAAATTACAAACCTGGCACTTCAGTTCAAATATGTTCATGTCTGTCTTGCTTGTAGGGCATATATATAATGTACTGCAGGTTAATGTTTTCTTTCTTCTTTCTTTTTAACTATATCTATCTATCTATCTATCTATCTATCTATCTATCTATCTATCTATCTATCTATAGGGGATGGTATTAGCTATGACTTTTTTAGTTGCTGATAATGTAACTGGGAAGTAAAATAAGGAAATAGTTCCTGCTTAATAGACTTGGCTACTTTTTTTTTTTGTCTTTTGTGCTGTTGAACTCGGGGCCTTGTGAATGTTAGACAAACACTCTTACCACTGGGTTGTGTTTTATTTTATATGTATAAGTGTTTTGTCTTCATGTGTATATGTGTGCACCACTTGTGTGCCTGGTGCCTTAAGGTCAGAAGGCGGCATCAGATTCCCCTGGGACTGGACTGAGTAGTTCTGAGTCACTCTGTAGGTGTTGGGAATTGAAACTGGGCCCTCTACAAAAGTAAAAAGTGCTCTTAACTACTGAGCCATCACTGCAGTTTACCACTGTGTCTTGAATCTTTATTTTAAAAAAGTTTCAAAAGATTCCATATTACTGTACTACTGCAGTAGACATGCCAGATTGAACTGTAGGCATGCATCTTTGCTGCTTTCTTGGTGTGTTAGTGCTGCATTGTGAACTGTAGGCATGCATCTTTGCTGCTTTCTTGGTGTGTTAGTGCTGCGTTGTGAACTGTAGGCATGCATCTTTGCTGCTGTCTTGGTGTGTTAGTGCTGCGTTGTCAGCTGTCCCTGCCAACACTTTATTCACATTTTTATCTTCTTAAAGGTGTGGAAGATTCAGAGTGGACAGTGTTTAAGAAGATTTGAAAGGGCACATAGTAAAGGTGTCACCTGTCTAAGCTTTTCAAAGGATAGCAGTCAGATCCTTAGTGCATCTTTTGACCAAACAATAAGGTAAGAGGAATCCCGGAGCTGTCCTTATGTCAATTTGATAAAAATAAGGCCCCAGAGGAGAAGTTACTAGTGAGTCTTCATGCCGTTTCCAGGATGGGGTGATGTGGAGAACAAGGCTATGTGAAGCCTCATCTCAGGTTCAGGTGGCACAGCGCTTGTTATCCAGAGCAGATTTGAACGGGTAAAATAACAGTGTTTCATTTTTCTCAGTGTGTGGTCAGTGAAGCTGGGTGTGGAGGTAGAAGCTTGTACTCCCGGCCTTTGGAAGGCAGAGACATATGGACTACGAATTCTAGGGCAGCTTCAACTCCCTAGTGAAACTCTTGTTTTAAAAAACAAAAATGTGGTTTATACATTTCATCATTTAATATTGTAATACTTTTGTAATTCATCTAAAATGCATTCAATGATTTGCTTCCACATAACATATTGAATGTTCTTTTAATTTTATTTGATAGAATTCATGGTTTAAAATCTGGAAAAACACTGAAGGAATTTCGAGGCCATTCCTCCTTTGTTAATGAGGCAACATTTACACAGGATGGACATTACATTATCAGTGCATCTTCTGATGGCACTGTGAAGGTAGAGTATCATCACTGACTCCTGGGATGTCCTCTTCACTGTTGCTCTTTAAGAAGGCAGGCATGCTGTGGGTCTTCCCTGTTTGTTGGTCTGTATAATACACACTTATAACCTCACACTCAGACAACCCAAGCTTTGTCGTGTGTAGAAACATAAGTGATCCTTCATCCATATGTAGTTCAGCCTGTCTTCCTATGAATATTAGCCACTACTTATAATCAGATTCAGAAATGTTTCAATGACCAAATGCCCTTTTTGTGTTTCTTCCCAAATTAAGTCTTTCCTTATCTGAAGAGGAGTGAGGGAGAGAAAGCATAGAAATATGAGCCTCCCAGCAGTTGGGAGACCAAGGCAGGAAGACTTCTACAAGTTCAGTGCAGCCTAGGCTGTATAAAAAGGACCTTGGCTTAAAAACAGAGGTGCTGGAGAGACAGCTCAGTAGGTAGAAGTGCTTGCTGCTCCTTCAGAGAACTCCATTCAGTTCCCAGCACTTACGTGGCTATTTACTGAGATTTCTGTCCTCCCACCAGGTCCCACAGCCATTTATCCCCAAAGAAATCACACAGAGCTCTACATTAATCATAAACTGATTGGCCCATTAGCTCAGGCTTCTTATTAACTCTTACAACTTATATTAACCCTTTATTCTTATCTATGTTAGCCACATGGCTCAGTACCTTTTTCAGCGGGGCAATCACATCTTCCTTCTTCTGTGGTTGGGACAGGACTGGGGAGGAATGGGCTTCCTTGTGTGCCTTGAGGCCAGAGCAGAGGTCAGCCTTGAGTGGTGTTCCTCAGCTGCTTCTCCATGTTATGTGGTTTTCTTCCTTTTTTCTCTTTTTTAACGATTTATTTATATATTTTTGTATTTATATGTACATGAGTGCTCTATCTGCATGAATGCTTGCACACCAGAAGAGGGTATCAGATCCCATTATAGGTGGTTGTGTTCCCATGTAGTTGCTGGGAATTGAACTTAAGACCTTAATCTGCTCTTAACCTGGGGCTTTCCTCCAGCCCTGCCTTTTTTTTTTTTTTTTTTTTTTTTGGGTGGAGGGGTTCTGGCATGCACCACCTTCTTTCACTGAACTGGGATTCAAAGATCTAGATGATTAGCTTGCCAGAGAACTCCAAGGCTTGTCCTGAGTCTTTCCGTGCTGGGATTGCTGGCACCCAGCTTTTATGTGGTAGCTGGGACTCAAACTTAAGTCCTCAAACTAAAGTGACTATCAGTCCCTTGATAATTCTCCCCTCCCTTCTTTCCCAGGCTATCCTAGAATATTATACTCTTTCTCAAACTAGGGATCCTTTTGCCTCATCTGATGCTTGAAATTATAGGTATCATGCCCGATATTTTGTTTGGTTTGAGACAGGATCTTGCTATACAGTAGCCCAGGCTGACCTTGAACTCTCCTTCGCGAGTGCTGGGATTAAAGGTGTGTGCCAGTGTGCTAGCCTCTAGCTGCTTATGAAGATAGCATGATCCTGAAAAAGAAATCATTTTTACTATTTAGCTTGTGGTTTTCATTTTATTATGCCAGTTAAATGCTGAGGAATGCTTACTATACACGTGGCAGTATTGGTTATTTGATTTTCTTAAACCTAATTGTTAATTTTTAAATCTTAACACTTTGAAATTTTCGTAATCTAAATGTTATGTTTTATATTTTTGTGGTAGATCTGGAACATGAAGACCACAGAATGTTCAAATACCTTTAAATCATTGGGCAGTACTGCAGGGACAGATATTACTGTCAATAGCGTGATTCTGCTTCCTAAAAACCCAGAGCACTTTGTTGTGTGCAACCGATCAAACACAGTGGTCATCATGAACATGCAGGGGCAGGTGAGTACTCAGAAGGTGCTTCTACACTGGACTTGGTCTGGTCCGTACTGTGGTCAAACAAGGGTCACTGTTTCTAAGCTATACAAGCTGCATTTATTTATAGAAGCACATGCAGAAGCACATCCTTTCTCCAGTGTGTGTATGATGCTTTTTCATCCTTCTAATCTGTTTTTTGATTTTTGAGACAGTATCTTGCTGTGTAGCCTGGGCTACCCTCAAACTCAATGATCCTCCTGTCTCAGACTTCTGAGTGTTGGGATTATAGTACACTACCATGTCCAGCTCTGGCCTTTAGAACTGACCTGAAGATTTTCCCTTTTAGGGAGGTCCAGTGTGGTGTGGGTCGCTTTCTTGGGATATCTAACTACCACACAGGCGAACATGGGATACTAATAGAAAGAAAACAGCAGTGTCTCACTGTGTAGCCTAGGCTGGCCTTGAATTCTGAATCTTCCTTCCTCAGTCTCCCAAGTGCTGGGACTGCAGATGAACACTCAGGGTGAATTTAAAGTTGTATATCATAAAGGAAAATCGTAGTATTCCTTCCTGGGTGGAGGATGGGCATTGCGTCTGGTAAGAGTGGACTGGTGAATGTAAGTCCAGGTAGCCTTGAAAACTGAGGTGTATTGATCTAGAAGATGGTTGTTTGTGAGATGAATTTGCCTCATGAGAACATGGGCAATAAAGTAACTGAAGGACAAGGCTGCAAAAAAAAAACAAAACAAAACTGAATTGGGTGCGAAATTCAAAATTTCTGACTGCTACTTAACTATAGTTTACCTTTTGAATATTTTCAAGCAGGAAGATGTAACATATAATGAATGAAATTGGCAATAGTAACCAAAAAGTGCAAAATAACAATGTAAAAATGTCAGTTTTTAAAATTTTGTTTTCTGGGTGTGTGACACATGCCTTTAATCCCAGCACTTGGGAAGTTGGAGGCAGAAGGATCAGGAATTCAGCCAACCTTGGCTGCAGAGCAAGCTTGAGACCAGCCTGGCTACATGACCCTATCTGCTGACATAAAGTCCTCATTAAACGTTAGGTCGGTGGTAGTTTAGATTGCTGCCTGCAGTTGCCCTGCTACAAGTCTGGTTTTTGCTTTTGTTTTTGGTGCGGTGTCTAGATTGTCAGAAGCTTCAGTTCTGGTAAGAGAGAAGGTGGTGACTTCGTTTGCTGTGCCCTCTCTCCCCGTGGTGAGTGGATCTACTGTGTTGGGGAGGACTTCGTGCTCTACTGCTTCAGCACAGTCACTGGCAAGCTGGAGAGAACTCTGACGGTGAGTTAAAGACCACATAGGGGATATCCATGGGCGTCCATGTCCTCCGACTCTCCAGTCCAAGCCTTCTTCAGGCAGGCTGCCATCAGTGTGAACCTTAGAAAACATGCAGTGGAGGAGTTTACCAATAAATGTGATTGTATCATATATTAGAAATCAGGTGTATTGTAGTACAGTTTGGCTTCAGAGAAAGGGTAATAGTACAGAAAGCAAAGAAGGAACAGCTTGCTAGGCGCCGAGGGGTTGAGAGACAGGCTTTCTTCATTCCTTTTGGAGGTAACTACTTGGATATTATCCTTCCAGTTTGATTGCTTTTGACACTTTCAGCTTTATGCTACTAAAAATTTCAACTAAATTGAAGATATTGTGAGGAGTAATTTTTTTTTCCTTTATCTTTCCAAGACAGTTTTTCTGTGTAGTCCTGGCTGTCCTGAACTCACAGAGATCCTCCTGCCTCTGCCTCCTAAGTGTACAGGGAGGGATTAAAGGCGTGCGCCAAAGCTCAATTTATGGGGAACAGTTAATACCAGTTGCTATAATACATGGTCCCCAAATTTTAGTGATTTAACAAAATAAAAGATTTCTGATTACGTCACAATGATTACATCACAATGTGGTGTGGATTGGAGAGTCCTCTTTAAGCAGTGCCATTTAGAATCTATGACCTCTCAGGGTCTCTTTTTCTCCCCTGCCATCTCTAAAGGCCTCTTGAGAGAGCTTTAAGTAAGACCTGTATACCCCGATTGCTTTCCATGTTCTAGGTTCATGAGAAGGATGTGATTGGAATTGCACACCACCCGCATCAGAACCTGATTGCTACCTACAGTGAAGATGGCCTCCTGAAGCTCTGGAAACCCTGAGTCATCCTTACAGTGCAGCCAGGGAACGTGCACTTAAGTGGAGGCGTGTTCATGTGTTACTTTTACTTTCCATATCTGCCTTTGTAAGCAAAGATACTGTCTGAATAAGTCACAAGAATAATTGTGCAAAAATTCATGTTTAAATAGAAGTTATCATTTAAAGTTTTTTTTTTTTTTTATTCCTGAGACGTGGGTTTCTGTAATCCTGGCTGTCCTGAAACACACTCTGTAGACCAGGGTGGCCTTGAACTCAGAGATCTGCCTACCTCTCAAGTGTTTGGATTAAAGTTATGAATCCCCACTCCCTTTGCCAGCTTGCTTTTAGAGCATTTTAAAGGGGAATCATTAACTGGGGAATTCATTTAATGTTTTCATTAATCTCTACCAAAAGATTTTAAATACTGTTAATTAAAACCTGTGTCCTAGCATAAAATGTGTAAATAAGTCATTGTGCCATATTCAGCAGCTGTGGTTTTTTAAAAAGATTTTAATAAACTTAATACCTTTCTGAAGACGTTACCATTAAGTGTGATAGGGAGAAAGAAAATCATTCTTGAATCTTAAGTCTGATATTCAGTTCCTAGGTCAGTTAAAGACTAACATGCAAAAGGCCCGGTGACAGTCCCACCCCGTTTTCAGCCTTCTGAGTCTGCCCTTTACGTTCAGGCTTGCTTCAGTGCAGTGCTCATGGTCGGGTTGGAACCAGTTACAGGGCGGTTTATGGGATTTTTGAAGTTTAGACATCCTTTTTTGGAGGATGATTTGGCACTAAATGTACTGTTGTGAAGAAAAATTAGAAGAGGACTGGAGATTTAAATCTCTTGTAATGTGTATATTTATCAGTTAGCTGAAGAAAAACATTTCAGTCAACAAAACTCTTGAAAATGGGTTCCACATTAATGGCCTTCATTATTTCAACCAACAATGTAGAGAGCATTGATAATGCTAAGCTGTTCAAGAAAGTCAGGCCTTCTAGGCTTTAATTAGTAAAGTCATTACCAAGTTTCCACATTTTGGGCTCATTTTGGTAGAATGCTAGCCTAGCATGCATGTCTTGGTTTGATTCCCCAGTGCCACATAAACTTGCATGCCTGTATCCCAGCAGTTGGGAGGTAGAGGCAAGAGGACTAGAAATTCAAGTTAGCTCTATAGTATGTTCAAGGCTAGCCTGGTCTACAAACTGAGTTCCAGGAAAGTCAGGACTGTTTAGACAAAGAAAGTCTTGTCTTGAACCTCGCCCCCCCAAAAGCACAAGTTTAAGGTCAACGTGGGAGGCTATAGGGGAACCATGTCTTTTTAAATCTTTTATTTATTTTTTGGTCTTTTGAGACAGAGTTTCTCTGTGTAAGTCCTAGCTGTCCTAGTTCTTGTGGACCAGGCTGGCCTCAAACTCATGGAGATCCGCCTGCTTCTGCCTCTAGAGTGCTAAGACTAAAGGTGTTCACTGCTACAGCCCGGCTTGAGATCTTGTCTTTGCCTCAAAGGGGAGAAAAAAAAATTTGGCAAACT
Source organism: Ondatra zibethicus (assembly GCA_004026605.1). Classification (NCBI taxonomy): domain Eukaryota; kingdom Metazoa; phylum Chordata; class Mammalia; order Rodentia; family Cricetidae; genus Ondatra; species Ondatra zibethicus. Next base: position 47,470 of record PVIU01002938.1, read on the forward strand.
GGGAATATGCCTTATAATGCCAGTACCCACAAGGTGGAGGCACAAACAAAACTGTAGCAAGGCATACCAGTAAGCTAAAGGATAACCTGGTGTTTCTAGTTTCTGGGATTACACTTGGAAAAGGTCTAGCAGACTTCACCTTTGTTCATCCTTCAACTATGTTTGGAAAGAACTTGCAAGACTGGCCTGCCTTAAGTCCTTCCTGGCCAGCTTTCTCTAGGGCTGGAGGTATGAACCACCCTCCGAGCAGTCCTGTGCTGAGGCAGCATTAAGGTTGATGCCTACCTCTGGTACCCACTTCCCAATGAAGTGGGACTTCATTATGAAAAGTCACGTTTGAAGAAGGCAGTAGTTTTGGTGTGGCCCACCAGACAATCCTGGTGTTCTGTTCCCTACTTAGTTGACAATCATGATGAATCACATTTCAGGGTAATGTTTTTTAGAAATGCCAACAGTGTAATTCTAGGGTGCAGTTTTCTCATTGCTGGTTTCTGATTTTTGCAAGTCAGTTTTGTTCTAGGTTCAAGCTGACTCACAATCTGAATTATCTGTCAAAATATTTACCTCCTGTGACTGCCCATGGTAATGAATAGAAAGGACAAGCAGCTAGACTCCAGTCTGCTTTCATGTTTTACTCACCCAGTAGCTTGTTTGAAAGACATTCTCTGGTCCCACTCAAACTAGTACTAAGATTCATCCAGCAAGGATAATCGTATACAGCATTTTACATCTTTTCATTAGGTGTTTTCATTTTTACTCTTTCCAAAGGTCTTAATTAAATGCAACAGCTCTTCTGTACTTCATAGCTTTTGTTAGCATCCCACATCTGGAAAAGCTTCCGTTTTCCTGCTTTGAGTTTAAAACACAGGTGGCTCTCCATGAGCCAGGCCAGCCTAGTCTACAGAGTGAGTTCAAGGACAGACTCCAAAGTGAACCAGAGAAACCCCCTCACCCTGCCTCCCCCCCCCCCAAAAAAATGCTCAATACCAAAGCCTGACATTTAACTTGCCAAGTTTGTTTTTGAAGACAGGGTTTTCTGTGTAGCCCAGGATGTCCTGAACTTGCTCTGTGGACCAAACTGGTCTTGAAATCATGAGATCACCTGCCTGTTCCTCCCAGTGCTTATTAAATGCTTGAGCCACCATCTGACCAAATTGAGCTTTAACTGTTTTGTTTGCATGTATGTATATACATCATGTGTATGCCTCATGCCTGAAATGGGTGTCTGATAACTGAACCTGGGTCCTCAGTCAGCGTAACCACTGAGCCATTTCTCTCACCCTGCTTTTTAATTCAAATAGTCTCCCCATGAAGAGAACTTCATTATCCTTCCAGATTGGAAATGTTTTTAAATTCCTGATTACAAAAGATGTGGTAGACCAATGTGCTGAGTGCTGCACTGGCATGAAGTTCACATACTCTCACCCAGGTGGATGCAGTTCCCTTTCCTGACCTGGGCGCGGACCTACACTTTTACTCTCTACCCGTATATATTAATCGTTTGCACATTTCAGGAACAAAGTAATAAAGTTACATTCTAAAAGCCAAGACTTTGAACTGAGAAAAAAAGGCCTGCAGTGACACATTGGAAACACTTTATAATCAGTGTATTAGGAGACAGTCAGTCATACATTTCAATAACTGCTTAAATTCGGATACCCAGATTTAAGCATGTGAACATGTGACTTTAAAACATACCACAAAGCTATTCCTAATTTTCTATACTACCAACATTAAATTGCAGTTACGTTGGAGCCTAAGTCAAATAGCAAGCCTTCCTGGATTATACATGCAAATCACTTCCCCACATACAAGGTCTCTTCACTTTTAATTTGTAAAATTACTTGGGTTTTGGAAGTCACTACCCAAGGGCTTATCATGGTTCAAGGAGAAGGGAAGAGAGGTGACCATGTTTCCTAACTGTGTATATATATATCTTTTAACAGATGGCACAGCAGAAGGGAATGCAATCTAGAAGAGCAAGCCCTTAAGCAGTAGTTTGACAAATTTCTTTAGGAATGTGTCATTTCTATCACTAATAACAGGTGAAATTATGTATTTTGCCACCTTCTAGTAATGGCTGAGGCAATACAATGCAGAGGCATTACAATTAGACCACTTCATACAACTAGACAGACCAACATGTCACTTGCTACTAATTGTTTTCTTTTTCTGATTACCTTAAATACAGAATTTTAATTCCATAGCTTAACAATTAAGGGTCATATAACACATACCTAGCATATCAGTCACACAGCTAATATCAGTTACACAAGATATGGCCTAACAGATGCTAGGGAACTTTTAAAGTAGGTTTTTACAAGTATTAAACTTCATTTTGAACATTAAAGTCATCATACATACAGGGCAAAGTCAGAGCTTTTATATCTGTGTTTATTCTTCATTTAACTTTTAAAACACTACTATAGTTGAATATTAAAACAAGAACAACAGCCAAGTAGTGAGCATATTATGATTACAGTCCTTCCCACATTCACTACTGTATATAGAGTGGCAAACAGTAACTGGCTCATTAAGAGGTCTGACACTGAACGCCACCTCTGGGGTGATGTTCATCGTCCTCATAAGCTTCTCCATTATAATGGCGCCGTCTTTCCTGATTTGGATCAAAGTCCACCAGTTCTACCTGATCCATTTCATCAGTCTCTTCTACTTCCTTCCTTTCAGGAAGGAGTTTTTCCAGCAAAGAGAGTTTATCAGGAGAGAGAAAGCCATTCTCAGGAAAGTTTACCTGCAAAAAAGAAATTGCAGCTAAGTCTGAGTCTATCATTAGATCCTTTAAGTACACTGGAACTATTCCTCCAGAAAAAAAACATGTACCTATTTCTTTAGGTGCACCACGCTTAGAACCAATTATTACTATTTTGCTTTTTCAGACATGCTCTTTGTGTAGCCCTGGCTGTCTTGGAATTCACTCTGTAGACCAGGCTGGCCTTGAGCGGTGGAATTAAAAGTGTTCACCTTCACCACCCAGCGCGGCTAGATGATTTTTTTTTTTGGTTTTTTGAGACAGGGTTTCTCTGTGTAAAAGTTCAACTGTCCTGGAACTAGTTTTTGTAGACCAAGGTGGCCTCGAACTCAGAGGCAGACTGAGACTGCCTCTGCCTCCCAAGTGCTATGATTAAAGGCATGAGCCACCACCGCCTGGCTTAGATGATTTATTCTTTACCCAATCCTCTCCAGTGCTAGATTACACCCAGGATAGGTGCTAACAGAAGTTAACTGTCATAATACTAAGAAGCCTTTCTGATCCACACCCTCCCACCTTGGTCACCTGGTTTGTCAATTCTTTCTGGACAAAGGGAATAAATGCATTTGTTGACTCTTTATTAGCCATTATCAAATATTCTTGAGTTCTTACCTTAAACTCAATGATTAGACGTCCTTTTTCATATGGCCGACGATATATTGGCATACCTTCATTCAGCACACATTTTATATCTCCATGCTTGACAATCTGACCTAAAGACATTAAAGCCAAATTCTTAAGTATGATCACATTTGCATAAGGAAAAAAGCACACACAGAGAAAACATCTCTGAGCTAACTGGTCCAGCAACCCTGTTGCATTTATTTACAGCTTTCCCAAGAAGTAACTGACATTTTATCCAAGGCCTCATAACTTCATTTCAGCCCTTCGAAGGAAAAGATGATACTTTTCCCTCAGAAGTTCAAATAGGAAAACAGGTCCATCTAGTTATACCTGGATGAGAGGTGATGACTATGGTTCGGTTGTCAAGAGTGGATATTGGCTTTTGGAAGCCGCACAATGCTTCAACCAGCTGTATGTCCATACACATGAAAAGGTCTTCTCCTCGTCTACAGCAGTAAATAGAAGGCAGAGTTATAGCTTTCAAATCACCAAATGACTATACATACTACACTGGGCAAACTTTGACAAACCCCTGAAAGTTGAGATTTGTGGCCAGCTGCTTGCTGAATAAGCTACGAAATCCTACAGAGCTGAGCAGTGATATATAGGTCAGCACTTTAGAGGTGGAAGGCAAAGGACAGGAGGATCAAGGCAGGCCTGCTTTGATCTTAAAACAATTTTAAATCTTTTTTGTTGTTGTTTCTCTGGTGTAAAAGCTCTTGCTACCCTGGAACTCCCTTTGTAGACCAGGATGGCCTCACAGAGATCTGGGATTAAAGGTGTGTATTACCACCTCTAGCTAATCTGGTTTCTTAGGAGGAAAGAGAAAAACAAAAAACCACATCGAAACTAAAGGAAGCCAATATGCGTTTGTAATATAGGAATCAGGGTAAATGCAAATAACCGTGGGCTGATCTTAGATTATTTAGGTCAATTATGACTGTTTTTAAGGAAAAGCATTGTGCCTAGTAACATCATGATAGCATCTAATAGATAGTCCCTCAAGTTTATACTTTGCCAGAATAAACACCTGATAAATACCCGTTCCTAAACAAGTTCTTTCCACACGTTGTCCCCCCAACTCAATTCTAAACTGAGTTTGGAAATCTTATGCTTCAAGGTACAAATTCAGAGCTGGGCATTGGTGGTACACGCCTTTACTCCCAGCATTTGGGAGGCAGAGGTGGGCAGATCTCTTTGAATTCAAAACCAGCCTGGTCTACAAGAGCTAGTTCCAGGATACACTCCAAAGCTACAGAGAAACCCTGTCTCGAAAAAAACAAAAACAAATCCAAATTACAAATTCAGTACAGCAGCCTTGAATATACATACTTAACAGAGCCTCAAAATTTCTTATTGACAACTAAAGCCATAAAGCAAGGATGGGAAACTACCATCCAGAGACTGAAGGGGCAGGGTGGTGGCAAAGTTTTCTGTCTTTTTTAGCTGCCTGCTATCCATTTACAGTCATAGAAAACATCTAGTCAACAATTTTGTTTTGAAGCCAAAAAGTTAAAATCTTGATTCTACTTCCAACCATTTACAACTGCATGAGAGGTAATGAGTTTATGTTTTTTTTTTAAAAAAAGATTATGTATACAGTGTTCTGTCTGCATGAATGCCTGCAGGCCAGAAGAGGGCGCCAAATCTCATAGATGGTTCTGAGCCACCAATGTGATTGCTGAAAATTAAATTCAGGCAGGACCTCTGAGCCATCTCTCCAGCCCCAGATAATGAACTTTTATAGAATACATAGCTTGTTATACATATCTAATTTATTCTGTGTTCTAAGAACGAAGGAAAGCTCACTTAAACTAGAACTCAACCAAATATGCAAGTCAGTTTGAAAGAGTGATTAAGTCTTTACCGTGTAAAAACAGCATGGTCCTTCTGGTCTAAGACAATGATAATGTCTCCTGGCTCCAGTCCTGGCTCTTGGTCTCCTTCACCATGGAATGTTATCTTCTGACCATCTTTCATGCCTAAACACAGATCGATTGTGTACTTTTACTGGTATCAGACACAAAGGTCAAAATCAAAACAACAGATGTGGTGGTGTGGGGATGTGTAATTTTTTTTAAGTGTGTATTTACTGAGATTCCTACCTGTTTCTAATTCTGACTCACACACTTAGTTCAATGAACTAATAATGTATACTTGTTCATGGAGGCCAGGAGAGATCACGCGTCCTTCTGTCTCACTGAATCTAGAGTTAACTGGGTCACAAGCCCCACTGATGCTGTCTCCAACTCCTAGACCTCCAGGCCAGGAGTATACAGACTAGTAGTAGGATATGGCCACACCTACCATTTTTCCCCCTTTGGTGCTGGGAATTTGAATTCCCAGCACTCTTGCTTATACACAATTGGTGTTATCTACTAGCCCAGGGCCTAAGTCTGGAGGGCAGGCTTATGATCCCAACACCAGGGAGGCAGAAGCAGCTTGGGCTACATACTGAAATCCTGTTGAAAAATGTCAAAAACTTAAAAACATGGCAACATGGGCAGATTCTATGCTGTGGCCTGAAGCTATGTTGATGTACATGATCCCAGCTGCATCACAAAGCCCTGTCTGGATAGCCCCATTGCAACCAGGAGCCCCTGTTCATGGTTTGTGCTCCACATTCCCAAAGGTCACAAAGACCAAATAAGCTATGTTGGCAGTGATATCCATGATTGTACACATACAGCTGAGAAAGAGGGACATGGAAGACTTCTGTGACAACCTCTTACCCCGCCCCTCCCCCCAATAGTAACAGCCTAAACAAGAAGCCATTAAAAATCTTAAAAATTGTGATAGGATGTTAATAGGATGCTCTCCATAATAGATGGCTTCCAGCAGGGGACAGGGAAGGACTAGGAAACAAATGTGATGGGGGTGTATGATGTGAGGTCCCCAAAGAATTGATAAGAAATATGTTGAGGAAAAAAGAAAAAACCTAAAAACAAGTCAGGCCATGGTGGTGTATGCCTTTAATCCCAGCACTTGGGAGGCAAGGCAGATCTCTGAGTTTGCGGCCAGCCTGGCCTGAGGAGTTCCTGGGCAGCCAAAGCTGTTACACAGAGGAACCCTGTCTCAAAACACAAAAAGCTTAAAAAAAAAAAAAAAGACAGGATTTCTCTGTGTAGCCCCAATGAACCAATTAAAAAAGGACTGCATTGGGCATGGTGGTGCATGCCTTTAATCCTAGTAGTCGGGAGGCAGAGGTGGGCAATCTCTGTGAATTCGAGGCCAGACTGGTATACAAAAGTTCCAGGAGAGCTAGGGCTAAACACAGAAAACCTGTCTTGAAAAAACAAACAGAACTGATCGTGTAGCAAGTCAGCAATCTAAGTTTTAATGAGCTTATTCTTCACCTCACACACATCCTTTTATGTTATTCCTTAATTCCTAAGAATGTGCCAGTATAACTTCTCTAAGACATAATTACACTTCAGAGAACTGATTTTGGATAAAAAGTCCTTTAATTGTTGCCAGTTAGGATCACTCATATAACCTAAAAAGTTTTAAAAATAATTACAAATGAGGGAAGGGCTCATAAGGCCACACGCTCTCTACACAGTTGTTTAATTGAGGGGGGAGTTCATTTCTTTGATGGTGTAGCCACTGATAAATTACCAGTAAATAATCCTCACTCATGCTCAAGCAAGCACCCCTAACCTAATTACACTCAGTGTATCAAACTACGAAGATGAGAACATGACAGGAAGTGCTACAGAAGATAATGAGGAACGGGGTGAACATTATCAAGACATCATATAACACGAATAAATTGTCAGAATAAAAAAACATGATTCAGACTAGAGGGTAGAACAGAACTAACCTTTATCAATATGAACTTCTAAAATCTTCTTCTCTCGAACTATCTTTCTTCCATTGCAGCTTTTACATCTGTCTTTAGGACTGATGCGTTCTCCGTGACCCTGGCATTCCATGCACACTGATTGAATTTGCTGAACCATGCCTGGTCCGATCTGATGAATCCTTATTTGCATGCCAGTCCCACGACAGTTGGGACAGCACTCTACTGCTCCTTTCTTACCACCTCGGCCTGAAGAGTTTCAAAATAAACTTGCATTATGAACTTAGCAGAGACAGAGTCTAACTCCTTAATATTTTCAAGGGCTTAAGGACCATTGTCCTAAAATGTACAATTCAGACTCTAAAAGGGCCATTTCAAAATCACAAGTTTTAAAAATACTCTTCTTTGGAAGTTGGGGTGGGGAGGGAACAAGGTAAGCAAGCTGTAAATCTCATCAGGTGCCAAGAGGAGGGTAAGAAGTCTTGCCTTTTGATTTCGTGTTTAGAAATGGAGGTCAGCAAGCGTTTGTGTTGGCGAGGGATGACATGATAATGCCCAAGTGTATCAGAGCATGTATTCATAGGATTTTGGTCGAAATAAAGGGGCGGGAACAGGAGGAGTTATGGGAAGGGAAGGCAGGGCCTAATGAGATGACTCATTTATGAACATTGGCTGTGGGTCCACAGGACCTGGCTTTGATGCCCAGCACCCACACTCACCACCCCCTTTAACTCTAGTTCCAGGGGATACGAAGCCTTCTTCTGGCCTCCATAGGTACTGCATGAAGCAGTACAGAGAGATATACAAAGACAGGCAAAACACAGTGGGGTGGGGGACAAATGGGGGTGGAGTGTCATGACTTTCCAGTTAGAGCTCAAAGAAGTAGGCAGGCCTAACAGTGAAGATTTCTGCAAGCAACCTCAGAATTTCACTTTCTTGGGAGAACACTTTAAGGAAGCAGTGAGCCTGGCAATAATTTGAAGACTGCCCGCACCACAATATTAACGTGTTCCAACAGCACCTCCCACCCCAGACAAGGTTTTACTGGCCTCACCAAACCTGACCAACCCTAGTTTGATGATTTTAGCCTGCATGGTTGAAGTAGAAAACTGATTACTACAAGTTGTCTTTTGATTTCCCACACAGACAACATAGCATGCATATGTACAAAGTGTTTAAAAAAAAAAAAAAAGGTGCTACTTAGGATCTCTACAGGATTGGACCCACCAACATCTTGTAATAAAGGAAGAAGCTGATGTCAAGGCCTCACCCCTGGAGAAACATTTTCTTCTATAATACAATCACTGAAGCCAACTCTAATGGGACTCACTGGGCCATCAAAACACGGGCATACAGAGTACTAAGGAATAAGGAACAGTTCAGTGGTAGCTGTACAAAAGAGCAATGATGAAAAATACATTATATATATGCATGAAAATGTAATGATAAAGATGGTGGGAGGTTCAGCTGCTTTTAGTGTAGCACCAATTTTGTCTATCCAAAAAGTTAGGCATGGGACCAGGTGTAATCCCAGAATTTAGGAGGTTGAGGCAGGACCCAAGTCCAGCCCAATCTATAATGACTGTATGTCAGGAACCCAACAGGAAGAGCCCTCACCTTCACATTTGTCACAGATCACATTCTTCTGCAGAGCCAGTTTTCTTGTTGCACCATTATACAAGTCTTCTAAGGTCACTGAGAGCTGATGCACAACATTTTTACCTGGAACAAAACACTGCTCATTAAACGCTTATGTGTACTGTTTGTTGAAGGCACTATAAAAAGGGAAAAGGAAAATCGAATACCAGCCTTATACTGTAAATCTGTTGAGCTATACTCATATACAACATTCACCCAATCACTTGATTCTCAAACTGACCGAATCATAGAAAAGGAAAATGTCAGAGATTCATCTACCTAATGACACAGAAGAGGCCTCCTTAGAAATGCAACAATTAATAGTATCCTTAAAAGACACTCAATGTTCAGGCACATTTCACAATAATTCAAAGCATGTATCTCTTTGAAGGTTTCACTTATTAGGCATTAAGCAACACGGCCAGTTACTTCATCGAAACAGTAAATTCTTTCTAATCAAGATTGGCTGGAGAAGCCAATATTGAGACACTACTGAAATAGCAATTCTTCTGTTTCAAAAGTTCTTACTGCTAGGCTAGCACTGGTTGTTTCAAATGATAAATTTCTTATGCCTTTTGTAATAGAACAGAATTTTCTGTAACAATGGACACATTTTGAGTTCAATATAGCAACTACTAGTCATAATAACTGAGCACAATTTTATTAAGTGTGGCGGCTACCATAGCTGGAGAGAACCCTTTCCCCATCTTAAGTTAATCCGAATTTAAAGACCCACATTTGGCTGGTAACTACAAAGGAATGCCATGTATAATTTACCTCCTGCAATGGGAAATAGGTTGCTGAGATCACTTAAGGACAACTATGCTATGGAAATAAAATCATTTATCTATGGTTAATAAGTTCCCAGCTAGTGATCTTTCCAGCAGGACTTTATCCACCACAAAATAGCACTGCCTGATGGTTAACTGAATGAAGTTTCACTCCTTTTAAGTGAGGTGGTGTCATCATATCCTTCTGCGTCTAGCTTCACTTTGGGTTTCTATTATCATAAAAGAGAACATGTTAAGTAAGTAGGCTCTACCAAGTTGAAAGTTGCCCCTTTCTTAACTTTATACGGAGTACAGGAAAGGATAAAAACAAAGCTTCTGGAAACTGACCAAGTACACTTTCAATGCAGCAGGAACAAAACCCCCTCAAATTATATTAACTAAGCCAAAAACGCTAGTGGTAACTTCTCAGAAGCTCCTACCATCCTTACAAATGTTTTATGGCTAACATAAACTTTTTTAAAATTTTAATTCGTGTGCATACATGTTTATAAGCCCAGAGGTCGGAAGAGATTATCAGATGCCCTGGAGCTGGAGTCACAGGCAGTAAGTAGTGAGCCACTGGATGTGGGTGTTGGGAAATGAAACCTGGATCTTTAGCAAAAAATACAAGTGTTCTTAACCACTGAACCATTTCTCAGGACCACAGCTTTCATTTTCAGTAAGTTCTTATAAAAACATAGTAAACAATTTCTCAAGTCTTCCTAAACCTTTAGAAGAGCAAAGTGAAATTAAATGGCCTGCCCACCTGTTCTATAACTGTGTCTCTCCATCAGCTTGTATAAATTATATTGAAAATGAAGTACTATTTTGCTCTCCAATACTATCTTCCCACTATGTCTATCTGGCCCACAGACAACTCTTTGGCTAAAACATTCCATGCCTAAGTTGAGCTAGCAAAGCTAGAGCAAGATTAAACAGGCAGCAGGTAGGTCATCTGGAGGCAACGAGCTGTGTTTTCACTCTTGGCTTGCTGCACAAGCTTGCTAAGCTTTAGTTTTTTCAACTCAACTTCATCTGTAACCGAAAGAGGATACTGCACTTACCACTATGTTTTAGGGGCAAAGGTATCACCCAAAATGTGTAAGGGCTTAGAAGCCCAAGTTGCTTTGCATTGTTACCTTACTGATTGGGAATCTGTAGAGTTGAATACATCCACTAGATTGGCTTAGATATTTTGATCACATAAAAATCTCAATTATAAAGAACACCAGAAATCAGAGGCAGTTCATGAACCAACATGCAACGTAGGGGAATTCTCACTCTTTCATCGGCAGCTACTCCACACTCTGCTCAGGTAAGCTAGATTTTCCTTACCTCTCCTTTCTCTCTGCATCCTTCCTCCTCCTCCAAAGAACATATCAAAGATATCCATGGGTGAGCCAAAACCACCACCTGCTCCACCCTCTTTAATCGCCTGCTCTCCTCCTTTATCATATAACTCCCTTTTTTTGGAATCAGCAAGAACTTCATAAGCTTGAGAAATCTGTTTAAACTGTTTCAGAAAAAGAAATCCCATTAGAGACAGTCACAAAGCACAGCCACTGTATTAGGACGACCTTGATTTTCAGGCACCAGCAGCTACACACAAGGCAACACTGCCGAGCTGCTTTGAGAATGTACTTGCCTTTTCGCCTTCATTTGGATTCTTATCAGGGTGGTACTTCAAGGCCAATTTTCTATATGCCTTTTTCAATTCTTCCTGGGTGGCATTGGGTTTGACCCCCAAAACATCATAGTAAGTGGTTTCTTTCACCATTTTTTACAGCCTGAAATCAGAAAAATGGGGGCATTTTAAACCAGCTTTTAATTTTGTGCAGAAAATCCACCTGCCTCTGCCTCCTGAGTGCTGGGTTAAAGGTGCCCGCCACCATGACTGGCTTTTAACCGGTAGCTCTTAACGAACTACCAGCACTAAAGCAATCTGTTCTTTGCCATATAAAAAACACAGCCTCCCTAAATGTCGTAAAAGCTAACAATTCCGATACGATTCTGCTGCAAATTCTAACAGATTAAATACAAACTTCAAGGAATCCGAAAGCCTTTCTAGCAGCTGGTTCCTTCTCTCCCGCACCACCAGATGTGTGAGATCGGGTTTCTTCCGGTTTCCCTTCCCCAGAGGTTGTGCTAGGAACCCAGAGCAGCACCGATAGGTTCTGTCCATTGGTTAGCACATTACCATTTGTACATCTTTGTACATCTGATAAAGGCCCTGCACTCGCCGGAAGAGACACCGGGCTCCCGGGGGTGGAGGAGTGGCTTAGGAGCCCAGTTCTAGGGAGCAGGTGCCCCGGCGCCATCCTGCCCCTGCTCGCCGCTTACCCGCTTTCGCCCCTCGGGCCCGCGAAGTCGACTCGCCCTCTGGGTTTCCCCGGCACCTGACGCCGACCGTTAAGGTTTCCTTCCTTCCTCCCTCCCACCCAGATCGAAAAGGCGGAGGGAGAAGGCCGGACCTCAACAAAGAGAGGGAGGAGAGCCCGGAGAAGCGCCAGCCGCAGCCTCCGCCCGGCTCCTCCCGCAGCCCCTCACCCCTGCCTCGGTCCGCGCGTGCGCAGCGCTGCCCACCCGGCGCGGGCGGTAGGGCGAGAGGGGTGCGCACCGAGAGGCGTCTGAGGCGGGCGCGGGGCTGGCTCGGGCCTCAGGCCTCCTCGTGGCGTGCGTGCGTGCGTGCGGGCTGGGCATCCAGGCCGCCTTCCGAAGACCGAGTCCGGCTCGGGGAACCCGCAGCCCCCGCCCACGCGGGGCCAACCGCCTCGGCTGCGGCTCCCCCGCTTGTCTGGCGTCCAGGCCGCGCGTCGCGGCCCAGGGAGGCCCGAGACTCACCGGTGAGCGGGCCGGTGTCGGAGAGCGGAAAGAGGAGCGTAGCACAGCGCGGTTCGGGCGGACGCCGCTCCTCCACCTCCCACCGAGCGTTCTGGAAAGTTCCGCCCGGCCCGCCGCAGCCGACCTCTTTTGTAGCCGAGCCCGGCCGCGTCACTCGCCGGAAGTCCCGCCCCACGCCGCTGCCACCGCCCCTCGGTTACCTGGGCAACGGCGCGGGGGCGCGGGGGCAGGGAGTGGCTACGCCCAAGGACCTTGTGGGGGTGGACTCCAGCCCCGCTGGCGGAATCTTCTAGAGGCTTTTCTTTACAGCCGGAGTGCGGAAGTCTTGTGGAGAGGTCCAGTCCCGGAGCCCTGGGCTTCCGAGGCTGCGCCTGTTCCCGACAGTGGGACCTGTGCCGCAGGGAATCTGTGGGAACCCAACCCGAACCCCACCCGGAGCCTGATTTTCTGCAATACCTTAGCTGTGAGCCCTGCGGGCAAGAAATGCTGAGCGAGGCCGGCCTAGTCGCCAGACCAACCTTGCAGGCTTGGGATCTGGTGGTTTCGCACACATCTGTCAGAGCTTTTTGGAAAAGCCCAGGCTTCAGATCCTTTTAGCCTCGCGTGGTGGGAACCTGGGACTGCACCAAACAGGGAAGCCTTTGGAATGCCTCCTGCAAACTAAGGGCCATGGACTCTTCTAGTCAATCTTCCACCCAGTTTAGCTGCAAAACAGCAGCCAAAAATAAATTAATTTCTTTAGCTAGTCGTTTTAGTTTCCTGACCATCTTTAGATCTAGTCAGCAAATCAAAATCTGTAGTTGGCAAAGTGAGTCTTGGGCTTTCAAAGGACAGAATGAGAAATAGAGTGTTTTTCTTATTCAGTAACCCGATAGACACATCAAAGAAGCTGAAGGTGCAAGCTTGAAAAAGAGTTCACAGATTTTACAAAGATTTATTTTTTTAATAGTGTGTATGTGTCTGTGTAGGTGTCCAAGGAAGTCGGAGGCATGGAGTCTCTGACTGTTCAGATAACTTATACACAGCACCATATATTTTATTGTTTTGTTTGGCTTTTTAAATTTTTTTTTGCACTTACTGTATGTGTATGAACGTTTGGTTTATTTGTGTGCATGTGTGCCACATGCATGCCTAGTGCCCTTGGAGACCAGAATAGGGACTTGGATCCCCTGGAGCTGGAGTTACAGGCAGTTGTGAGCCACCACGAGGGTGCTAGAAACTGAACCTGGGGCCTCTGCAAGAGCAACAGGTGCTTTTAACTGATAAGCCATCTCTCTATCCCCCCTCTTGACTTTGTTTTGAGACAGGGTCTTGCCATATTGCTGGCCTCAGACTCTGAACTCCCCAGCCTCCAGGCAGATGTGAAGAGTCATGCATGTTCCTAACCACTGAGCCTCCTGCTTAGACTTTTGTTGGAAGTTGAACAAAACAAATTACAGGAGAAGTCACAAAATCAGATCAATGCAGGGAGCCATACGCTTGCATCCTTGCAGTTTGGAGGTAAACAAATTCCATATTTGGCAATGCTTCAGGACTGAGCGTCCCGCATGCGCAATAACCTAGGTGTCCCTAACCAATCCCAAGGACTCTGGTGCCAGCGGGACTTAGCAGTCAATCAAGGCGTGAGTCGCATCACATCTCCCTATATAAGCAGCCGCCATTTTAGATCTCTCTCGCCTCCCTCTCTCCCTTTAACCTAGAGGCGCTCTCTTGCCTCCCGCTCTCCCTTCAACCTAGAGGCTCTCTTGCCTCCTGTTTTTCCTCAACCGAGTGCTCTCCAATAAAGCGTGATCCGGGAAGAATCCTGAGTCTGGCTGTTTATTCCGCTGGTCGGGAGTCAGCCAGAGATCAACACTTGTACAAGAAGCAGCTGAGCACATTTCCTAATGGACAAAGCTCTGGAAGACTGGTGTGGAATGTCTGCTTTAAATGTTCGTTTTACGGTGTATGTTTGGGCATGTGGACCATTGCAGGTCTCTTCTGCCTTTGTGCAGGTAACTCAGGTCTTCAGGGCTTTACCAGCTGAGCTGTAATCTTGGTGTCTTAAGGAAATCTTAGGTAACTGGATGAAACCAGACCTAACGGTGCTGTAAAGGCTGTTTTCAACCCTATCTGGAGACATCTTTACCTCTTAGTGTGTCTTAATAAGCTAAGGTTTGGGGGTTTCAACCTTGTACTGTTTGCCTATTCAGCCTCAATGCTTTCATTAAACCGTTTCAGTCCCTGAAGCCACACCACTTGCCTTACAAACTTTTCCTAATATGCTTTTGTTTTGGCTGAAAAACACCTGATTTTTCTCATGTGTTACCCTCTCAAATATCACATCAAGTAACAGGTTCTGTCTATAATCCAGTAAACCTCCTGTCAACTTGGAAAGAGCTGGGATTATAGGCCTGCACCACCTCGCTTGCCTACAAATATCTCTTTAGGACAGATACCTGAAACTGACATTGCTGAGTCAATGTGAGCACAAATTGAGAATTGTAATGATCTTTCATGTTGCTTTGTACTGCTTCCACCAATGTGTGCATGGGCCTTGCAAATACAGGTGGTTCTGTTTTGCTCTCTTGCTGTTCTTCTGTTAAATCTTTGCTGGCTTTGCAAGTAAAAATTTACAATCAAATGCCTTGGTTTCTATCTGTAATCCCAGCATTTTGGAGGCTCAGGGAGGAAGATCAAGAGTTCAAGGCCAACAGAAGCTATATAGAATGTTTGAGGCTACTTGGGATATTTGAGACTTTATCTGTGTATGGGAGTGTGTGTAAGAAATTAATGTCGGGCTGGAGAGATGGCTCAGTGGTTAAGAGCATTGATTGCTCTTCTAGAGGTCCTGAGTTCAATTCCCAGCAACTATCGGTAATAAGGTCTGGTGCCAACTTCTGTCTGCAGGGACACATGCAGGCAGACAATTGTATACATTATAAATAAATAAATTTTAAAAAAAGGAAATTAATGTCTTATTGCTTTAATTTGAGCTTTTTTCTTTTGCACATACATACAAACCACACATACATATAAAATAAGAGCTGGGCGGTGGTGGCGCATGCCTTTAATCCCAGCACTTGGGAGGCAGAGGCAGGCAGATCTCTGTGAGTTCGAGGCCAGCCTGGTCTATAAGAGCTAGTTCCAGGACTGGCTCCAAAGCTTCAGAGAAACCCTGTCTCAAAAAGCCAAAATAATAATAATAATAATAGTAATAAAATAAAAAATATTCCACACTTAAGCCTTACTCTGTGGCACAGGCTAACCTTGAATTTAGAGTGGTCCTCCTGCCTCAGCCTCCCAAATGCTAGGATTACAGGGGTGAGCCACTACACCTTGTCTTTGTGTTCAGTTTCCTCCCATGGCAGCTGTATTCTTTTTATTATTGTTATTTTATTACTTTAAAAAATACCAATCCAGCCAGGCGGTGGTGGCGCACGCCTTTAATCCTAGCACTCGGGA
Source organism: Ondatra zibethicus (assembly GCA_004026605.1). Lineage (NCBI taxonomy): Eukaryota > Metazoa > Chordata > Mammalia > Rodentia > Cricetidae > Ondatra > Ondatra zibethicus. The sequence continues at coordinate 63,359 of PVIU01002938.1, forward strand.
GGCAGAGGCAGGTGGATCTCTGTGAGTTCGAGGCCAGCCTGGTCTACAAGAGCTAGTTCCAGGACAGGCTCCAAAGCCACAGAGAAACCCTGTCTCGAAAAACCCCCAAAAAAAATAAATAAATCAAAATTCCCACTCCCACCCCTCCTACACTTCTTCCCCATACCCTCTTACCCCTCTCCCCTCCAATCCTAAGAGAGGACAGGCACCCTGCCCTGTGGCAAGTCCAAGGCCCTCCCTACTATGTCTAGGTTGAGCAAGATATATATCCAAAGGCAGCTGTATTCTTAATTCATTCTGCCTTATGGAAATATCCTCAGCTTTCAAGTCTGGCTTGGTATTGTAACTGCCTATGTGAGGATGGGGCGAGAGAATATTTGCTGATACATTTGTCTGTAGTGTTCTTAAGCAGCATGGACTTGGAATTTAAGTTACCCTTACCCTGTCTTCTTGTCTTCTTTTTTCTTTTACTCTGTTTTTGGGACAGGGCCTTGTGTAGCCCAGGTTAGCTTCAATCTTGAATTTTGTGTGTAGCTCAGGATGACCTTGAACTCCCAATCTTCCTTCCTCCACCTAGTTTGGAACCGCGTCTAGCTTCTTTTTTTCCTCCTGAGGAGGGCACAGGTGGAGAACAGGAGAGAGCCTTCTCCGGGCAATGTTCATGGATTCTCAGCCTCTCCAAGCTGGGGCTTGGGATTCCTGAGGGCAGCTATACATATCGGTCATGTCCCCACCTCTCAGATGAGCACTGGACAGTTGTGAGACATGATTTGGGTAAACTGTAGTAAGACCCTGGACATGCCCAGTCCCGCCTCTTTGGCACAGGCATCCTTTAGAAAGGTGGTTTGTCTTGGTCTTCCTCTTTAAGAAATGTAATGATTTCTGGTCAGTCGTATACAGGGGACTTCAAGAACAAGGCTGAGGTCCCAATAAGCATCCTCACTCCCATCCTCTCACTCTCGCATCTTCAGGTGGTGCCTTTATTGTTTTTTAAACAGGTGTGGAGGCAGAGTGTAGAATGTGCCTGTAGTCGTAACTACTCTGAAGTTATGGCAGGATTACCACTGGAGCCCAGGGGTTTGAACACAGCCTGGGCCACACGGCAGCACAAATACAGTATCTTCTTTAACGGGAAGAAAAGCCAGCCAGATCACTCCTGTGTGCCCATGACCTCCTTTAGTCCCGATCCGTAGAGAGTCCTTCGTCTTTGCTTCAGCGATCTTTATCCGTCTCCCTTCTCATCCTCCTGCGCTCCCTGCTCTGTTCCCTTTCTGGTCCTTATCCTGCCAGCTTTCAACCCAGGCACTAGGCTTGCTTAGCACATGCTGTTCCGCTACCACTGAGCTGCGCCTTCCACATTACTCCTTATTTTTTATTTAATAGTTTATATGTGGGCTATGTCATCAGTTCAGTGTGTAGTTCAGGAGTAGAGTGCTTGCCTAGCATACCTGAAATCCCAGGTTTGAACCTTAACAGTAGCACCGTCAAACAAAAAGAGTCAACTGTTAGAATCTTAAAATCATCTAGAACTTCTGATATAAAATTCATATTCCTTAGCATAGAGCATGAACATTACTCCTTGACTTCTCACAGCCACCTCCAGCTTCTTGTGATCTGGCCACATGGTTACAAGAGTTCCAGTGTACTCCTTTGAAATATCGCCCTTATTTTTTAACAAAAATCTTTATATGACCAAAAAGTATAAGTAGATATAGACACTCTGTAAACATCTGAGAATACAAGAATTGCAATACAGCATAAGCATCTACTCTTCATAATATAAAATGGCTACCATTTATCAGGAAAAGGTCAAATGATACAAATGGACAACTGATAGAAGAGTCAGTCAACATTTATGATGTGATGAAGCACACTACCAAGGAAACTCAACGGCTGGCAAGATGGCTCAGTGGGTAAAGGTATGTGCTGCCAAGCCTTGGCCACTTGAGTTTGATTTCCAGAACCTGTATGGAGGAAGGAGAGAACAAACGCCGCCCAAGTTGTCCTCTAACCTCTATATGAAAGCCATGATCCACATATACCACAGACGCATGCACATAAATGTAAAAAGAGAGAAAAAAACTCAAGTTCTGAATGTGTGGTAGCATTAGGCCAAGGCAGAAAAGTCATGAGTTCATGGCTAGCTTGGGTTATGTAAATAGTCTGTCTCAAACAGAACACAACAGGGTAGGGAGATGGTTCCCTGGAGGAGAGAACTTGTTCTGTATACATGGAGACCTGAGTTCAAATCTCCAGAACCCACCTAAAATCTAGGTGTGAGGTCATCTTTGTAGCACATGCCTTTAGTTCCAGTATTGGGTGGAGAGGAGGCAAGGGTTGTTGAACAGAGGCAGGCAAATATCTCTTGAGTTCCAGGTTATCTGGGGCTACAAAGTGAGACCCTGTCCCAAAAACAAAAAAAGGAAAAATTGGGTGTGGTGGTTGTGTCTGAAATGGCAGCATTGCATAGGTGGGGGCAGAGATGGGGTCCCGGAGCTCACTGGCCAGCCAGTCCAGGCAGATGAGGCTGCTCCGTGAGGGGTCCTATGTAAAAACTGAAGCGCAGAGCCACAGAGGATGACGCCCACCCTCTCCCTCTGGTTTCCTCAGAGCACCCACACATGAGCACACCCCGTCACATGTGTCCTGGTTAGTTTATTGTCAATCTGTCACACCTAAGAGAAGGGACCCTCAAGTGAACAATTGCCTCGATCACATTGGTCTGTGGAACAATTTTTTTTTAAATTGCTAATTGATTCAGGAGGGCACAACTAACTGTTGGCAGTGTGTCCCTGGCCATGTGAGTCTGGGCTGTATAAAAAGCTAGGTGTACTGGTTGGTTTTTGTCAACTTGACACAAACCCAGCTGTATCTAGGAATGAAGAGGGAATCTTGGGATTCCATATATTGGCCAGTATGTAAGTCTGGGTGGGTGTCTTGATTAATGATTGATGACAGAGGGTCCTCTCACAGTGGCTAGTCGCACCCCTGGGTATATCCTAGTGGTCCTGGATGGTATATACATGCATACATACATACGTACATATGTATGTACATACATACATACATACATACATACATACATACATACATACATACATACACCAGACTGAGTAAGCTATGAAGACAAATCAGTAAGGAGCACCTCCCCACAGTTTCTGTTTCAGTTCCTGCCCTGACTTCCCCTCATGATGGATTAACCTGCTGGCTAAAGAAACCCTTTCCTTCCCCCAAGTCGCTTTGTTCAGTGTTCTATTGGAGCAACAGAGAAGCGAATGAGGACACATGTTCACCAGAAGAGGGTGGCGGAGCCCCTGGAACTAGAGTTGCAGATAGCTGAGAGCCACCACGTGGGTGACAGGAACAGAGCCTGCTGGGAAGTGGAAGGCGGCCAGCATTCCTAACCAGTGAGCCATCTCACCAGCCCCTTGGTACGGGGGATTTAGTTCAGCTGGTTAGAGCATTTGTCTAGCAAGCACAAAGCTCTGAGTCTAGTCTCCTCTGCCCCACCCGCCAAAGAAGAAAAGGAACAAAATGTCTTTTAATATCCTCTAAGCTGGAGAATTTAAACTCATAAATTCCATTTGCCATTTTTTGCTGGTGCTAGATTTTGAACCCAGGGTTCTGAACACACCAGACAAGCACTTGGCTATATTCCTAGCAAATCATAGTTTTGTTTTTACTTTTATGTTTAGATTTTTAAGATTTATTTTATTTTATTAATATTTACTGAGCTCTACATTTTTCTTTGCTCCCCTCCCTGCCTCTCCCTTCCCCCCTTCAATCCTCCCCCAAGGTCCCAATGCTCCCAATATACTCAGGAGATCTTGTCTTTTTCTACTTTCTACTTCCCATGTAGATTAGATCTATGTAAGTCTGACTCTCTTAGTGTCCGCATTGTTGTCTAAGTTCTCTGGGATTGTAGTTGTAGGCTGGCTTTCTTTGCTTTATGTTTAAAAACCACCTATGAGTGAGTACATGTGATAATTGTCTTTCTGGGTCTGGGTTACCTCATTCAAAATAATGTTTTCTAGTTTCAACCATTTTCCTGCAAAATTCAAGCTGTTGTTATTTTTTCCTGCTGTGTAGTACTCCATTGTATAAATGTACCACATTTTCCTTATCCATTCTTCAGTTGAGGGGCATTTAGGTTGTTTCCAGGTTCTGGCTATGACAAACAAAGCTGCTATGAACATAGTTGAGCACATGTCTTGTGACACGATTGAGCATCCTTTGGATATATACCCAAAAGTGGTATTACTGGGTCTTGAGGAAGGTTGTCTCCTAATTTTCTGAGAAATTGCCACACTGACATCAAAGGGGCTGTACCAGCTTGCATTCCCACCAGCAATGCAGAAGTGTTTCCTTTTCCCCACAACCTCTCCAGCATAAGTTGTCATCAGTGTTTTTGATCTTGGGCCATTCTTACAGGTGTAAGATGGAATCTCAGAGTTATTTTGCTTTGCATTTCTCTGATGACTTAAGGATGTTGAACATTTCCTTAAGTGTCTTTCAGCCATTTTAGATTCCTCTGTTGAGATTTCTCTGTTTAGGTCTGTACTCCATTTTTTTTATTGGATTATATGATCTTTTGGTGTCCAATTTCTTGAGTTCTTTGTATATTTTGGAGATCAGACCTCTGTCTGATGTGAGGTTAGTTAAGATCTTTTCCAATTCTGTAGGCTGTTGTTGACCGTGTCCTTTGCTTTATAGAAGCTTTTCAGTTTCAGGAGGTCCCACTTATTAATTGTTTCTCTCAGTGTCTGTGCTGCTGGGGTTCTATTTAGGAAGTGGTTCCCTGTGCCAATGTGTTCAAGTGTACTTCCCACTTTCTCTTCTATAAGGTTCAGTGTGGCTGGCTTTATATTGAGGTCTATGATCCATTTAGATTTGAGTTTTGTACATGGTGATAGATATGGGTCTACTTTCATTTTTCTACATGTTGATATCCAGTTATGCCAGCACCACTTGTTGAATATGTTTTCTTTTTTCCATTTGATATTTTTTGCTTCCTTGTCAAATATCAGGTGATCGAAGATGTGTGGATTGATATCCGGGTCTTCTATTCGGTTCCATTGGTCCTCCTGTCTGTTTTTATGCCAATACCAGGCTGTTTTCAGTACTATAGCTCTGTAGTAGAGTTTGAAGTCAGGGATTGTGGTGCCTCCAGAAGTTCTTTTTTTTTTTTTTTTAAAGATTTATTTATTTATTATGTACATAGCATTCAGCCTCCATGTATCCCTGCAGGCCAGAAGAGGGCACCAGATCTCATTACAGATGGTTATGAGCCACTATGTGGTTGCTGGGAATTGAACTCAGGACCTCTGGAAGAGCAGTCAGTGCTCTTAACCACTGAGCCATCTCTTCAGCCCCCTTTCTCTCTCTCTCTTTTTGGTTTTTCGAGACAGGGTTTCTCTGTAGCTTTGGATCCAGTCCTGGAACTAGCTCTTGTAGACCAGGCTGGGCTTGAACTCACAGAGATCCGCCTGCCTCTGCCTCCCGAGTGCTGGGATTAAAGGCATGTGCCACCACCACACAGCAGAAGTTCTTTTATTGCACAGGATTGTTTTTTGCCATCCTGGGTTTTTTGCTTTTCCAAATGAAGTTGACTACTGTTCTTTCGAAGTCTTTGAAGAATTTTGCTGGGAGTTTGATGGGCATTGCGTTGAATCTGTAGATTGCTTTTGGTTAGATTGCCATTTTTACTATATTAATTCTGCCTACCCAAGAGCATGGGAGGTCTTTTCACTTTCTAGTGTCTTCTTCAATTTCTTTCTTCAAAGATTTAAAGTTCTTGTCATCCAAGTCTTCCACTTGTTTGGTCAGAGTTACTCGAGATATTTTATGCCATTTGTGGCTATTGTGAAGGGTGTGGATTCTCTGATTTCTTCCCCAGCCCTTTTATCATCTGTGTACAGGAGGGCTACTGATTTTTTTTGACTTAATCTTGTATCCTGCTACATTGCTGGAAGTGTTTATAAGTTCCTTGGTAGAATTTTTGGGATCACTTATGTAAACTATCATATTATCAGCAAACAGTGAGAGTCTGACTTCTTCTTTTCCAATTTGTATCCCCTTGATCTCCCTTTGGTGTCTTATTGCTCTAGGTAGGACCTCAAGAACTATATTGAATAGATAAGGAGAGAGTGGACAACCTTGTTTTGTTCCTGATTTCAGTGGAATCGCTGGGCGTTTCTCTCCATTTAGTTTGATGTTGGCTGTTGGCTTGCTGTATATTGCCTTCATTATGTTTAGGTATGTTTGAAGTTATTTTTTAGGTCATTTTCTTCTTGTTCATCCATATTTTGTTGTTCAGGTCCTGCTTTTGTATGGTCTTTGGGTTTTACTGGTATTGTGTTGCTCTTTGTGGTGTAGCATGTGATCTTACCTTTTCTACTCATCTTTTCATCTAATAGGTGTGGTTGGAGCTGTCTGAGATTCTGTTGAATAATCTTCTAGGTGCCAGTGAATCCAAAGCTCAGATGGTTGTTCCTCATGGTACAGTCAGTGTCACAGTTCTATTTACCCTGTTGGTTATTCCTGTTGCAGGAGATAGCTCAGTGCTCCTGTGCTTTGGTCTGTTCCCTTGGAGTTTGCTGTCTCAGGCCTACTTTGGCCTAGGCTGCTGGCTTTGATCTGTTTCTGTAAATCTTGGTCTGGATCTCCTCTTGCAGAAGTCCCTGGCTTGGAGTTGGACCTGTTGTGGTAGAGATCGCTGACTCTGGATCTGGTCGCTAGCTCAGTCGTGTTCTGCCCGTGTCCCAGGACTGGGTTTGCTCCTGGCTTCTGCTCCCGGTGGAGCTTGTTTCCTCTGGCTCTCTTTGTCCTAGGAGTCTCCTCTACTGTGGAATTTGTTGCCCATGGTGGAGTTCCTTGCCTCAGGGCAACTTTGGCTTAGGTTACCTGCTTTGACCTGTATCTGTAAATCCTGGTCTGGATTCCCTCCTGAAGTCCCTGGGTTGGAGTTGAACCTGGAAAGGTTTCTGGTTCTGGTCTACTGCCTCGGAGGTTCCAGGTTCGGGTGTGCCTGGACCCGCAGAGGACCTGCTTACTTCCTCAGAGGTCTCAGACTTGCACTGGGACCTGCGGGGATTCCAGCTTCCTGCCTATTCCCTTTGATTTCCCAGACCAATGCCCAAACCCATAGAGGACCTGGTTTAGGCCAATCTGATCTCTGTTTCCTGCCTATTCCCTTGGAGGACGCAGGTTCACTCACGCCCAGGCTGACAGAGGTCCTGGCTCTGGCCTTGTTCCTGGGAGGTCCTAGACTCTCATGCCTAGACCCGCGGGGATGTTGGCTTAGGTCTACTCCCTTGAAGGTCTGGGATTCACATCTGGACCTTCAGCAGTCTCTTGCTCTGGCTCATTTGCTCAGCGGTTACTCCCTTGTACCTGTTCTGGTGGAGATTGTTGGCTCTGTATCTGATTGCTGGGTCAATCCTGATCCGCTTGTGCCCTGGGACCGGGTTTGCTCCTGGCATCTGCTCCTGGTGGATCTTGTTCTCTCTATGTCTCTGGAAACTGGTTCAGTCCCACTCTGGTTCTGGTGGAGGTTGCAGACTCTGAGTCAGGTCGTTGGCTCGATCCTGGTCTGCCAGTGTCTCAGGACTGGATTGACTTCCAGGGCTGGATTTGCTACTGGCTTCTGCTCCCGATGGAGCTTGTTTCCTCCAGCCCTCTTTGTCCTAGGAGTCTCGTTCAGTCTTATATATTTTTTTTAAGACAGGGTTTCTCTGTAGCTTTGGAGCCTGACCTGGAACTAGCTCTTGTAGACCAGGCTGGCCTCGAAGTCACAGAGATTCACCTGCCTCTGCCTCCCGAGCACTGGGATTAAAGGTGTGTGCCACCACTGCCCTGCAGATTTATTTTATTTAATGTGTACAGATGTTTTGTCTGCATACATGTCTGCATGCTTGCCTGCTTCTGGAAGAGCCCAGAAGAGCTGCCTGCTCCAGCCACTATAGGGTTTGTTGTTATTGTTTGTTGGTCTTTTGTTCTTTTTTTTTTTTTGAGGTCGCTATATTTTTTTGAGGAAATTCTTTCTATAGTCTACATTGGCTTCAAGTCAAAATCATAATTTTTTTTTCAGAGAGCTGGGATTCCAGGCATATGCCACTATACCTGCCAAGATCATCTTTTGAAGTTATTCATGTGCATGTATTATTCATTATTTACATGCACATCTCTCTAGTTATTTTAATTCTCTACCTCACTTTGCTACCAGATGTCTTTTAGATTGTTTAATTTTTTCCATCTAGATTCTTTTTGTGCACACAGACTCTAATGTGGATATGAATTGTTTTGTCTCAAGCCCTTCTTTTTTTGAGGCAGTGTTGGAACGGATTTTGCTATGTATCATAGCTTCAGCTGTCAACCTGACACAAATCAAGAGTCACCTGGGAAGAGGGAAACTTCATTGATGAGTTCCCTAGATCAGATTGGCCTGTGTCTACATCTTTGAGGCATTTTCTTCATTGCTGATTGATGTAGGTCGGTTTCATCCCATTGTGTGTGGTACCATCCTTAGGTAAGCCTGGGCTATGTAGGAAAGATAGCTGAGCAAGCCAGGGGGGAAAACGAGTACACAGCATCCCTCTGTGGTCTCTGGTTCAGTTCTGTCTTCAGGTTCTTGCCATTGGCCATAGCATAAAATGAACTCAGATACGGGCCAGCTGCTACAGATTTGGAATACTTTATGGTCCTTTCTCTAAGCCCACCGGGTGGAGTTACACCATTAATTCAGCCACCAGAGTTAGAAGTTGAGGGATAGGGCCATGTAACTCTTTCTTCTTGGTGCCTGCCACCGATTCTTGTCCTGAGTCTCCTCCTCCTTTAGTCACTGACACCAGAAAGACAATCTGGAGCATGATCTTGATCCCTTTGAGCAGTTTCAACCTCTCTTGCCATGGTGATGCCATTGTCATGATGAAACAGATGCTGTTGTCTCTTCCTGTTTCCTATTACCTTTTCTTCTTCAGCAGTAAGGGCACTGCCAGATCCAGCACAGGAGAATGGGAAAGGCAGGGTAGTGGTTAAGGATATTCAGAGTCTTAAGAAAAGTATATATGGTACAGTGCTTGGTACAGTGGTCACACCTCTAATCCCAGCATCTGGGAGGCTGAGGCAGAAGAACTGCAAGTTTGAAGCCAGCCTGGTTTATATAGATTCTGGAAACTGATTCCCTGTGTTTGAGTCTTGGGTCGGCTATAAGCAAGTTATTTATACTTTCTGTGCCCGAGTTTCCTTATCTGCAGCAGGGAATAATAACAGCTCCAAGCTAACCGGATTATTATGAGGACTAAATAAATTAAGACAGTCATTTATTATATAATGATGTTTTGGTTAAGGGCAGTGCTTCCGTAAGATTACATTGTTGTGGTCATTTTAGTTTATCTAAGTACACATTATAATTTTTCACAATGACAGAATCACCTAGTAATGTACCTGTTAGGGCATATGCCTGTTGTTAAGAGACACATGACTGTATGTATAAAGTTCTTAGAAGAGTGTCTCTGTATTGTAAACACTACATTTGCTAATAACGATAACACTTGCAAAATTATAATCTTGGAAGCTGGAGAGATAGCTCAACAGTTAAGAGCACTTCCTGAGGACCTGGGCTGGGTTCTCACACTGACACAGTGGCTCACAAGCCTGTAACTCTAGTTCCAGGGGATCACACTCCCTCTATTGGCCCTTACAGGTACTGTATTCATGGGGTGCACAGATACACATGCAGGCAAAACATCCATACACCTAAAATAAAGTGAGTCTCATTCAGGCAGAGAAAATGATAGAACAAGTCAATCAGTATTGATTTACTAACAGTTTTTCCCACTAAGGATTAACCCCAGGGCCTTCCACACGCACATGCTCTTTCTGTTTAAACCCTACCCCCCCAATTCAGCCAATGTATTAAAATGTTGTCTGCTATATGCCAGGGTCTTTTCTAGGTCAGCAAGCAATGATGACCATGACAGACATAATTCTTCCCCTCAGGAGTTTACAGATGAGTGCAGACACAAATTGACATTTATTTATTTAATTACAGAAAGGCTCACACTCTGTGGCCTTGTCTGGCCTGGTATAGTTATGTACCAAACTCACGTTGGCCTTGAGTTTGCCCAAATCCTCTTATCTCTGCCCCCTAAGTGTTGGGAGTAGAGGTGTGAGCCACCGTGGCTGGCTAAACTGATATTCATGCATGTATCTAAGGCAGTGGTTTTTTTTTTTTTTGTTTTGTTTTTGTTTTTTTCGAGACTGGGTTTTTCTGTAGTTTTGGAGCCTGTCCTGGAACTAGCTCTTATAGACCAGGTTGGCCTTGAACTCACAGAGATCCGCCTGCCTCTGCCTCCCGAGTGCTGGGATTAAAGGCGTGGGCCACCACTGCCCGGTACAAGGCTGTTTCTGGCACAGGGTAGTTTTCGTTTTAAGGAAGGGGAGTCTTGATTCAAACTTCATCCTTAATTCTTAATTCATCCTTAATTCACAGAAAACAGTGGTAATACAATGCCTTAGTGCTGTTTTACACTCTGATTATTTAATGCTGTTTAACACATTGCCTCCAGAAGATATAAAAACATGTTTAGCTGCTTGAAATTCTGCAGTAAGAGCAGGACTCAGCAGAAACAGCCCACTGTAGTTCCTTGTGTCTGCTGGGGATAGGCCTTGGATGTAGGCTGTTAGCTGTGAGTTCAGTAGAGCTTTGGCTCTCCACGTGGCTGATTTGGGCTCCTCAAGACATGGTGAAAGGGTCGTGAATAGAAGTGCCAACAGAGATTAGCCACATTGGCCACAACATGTAAGCTCTTATTAAAGCATTGCTCTACCATGTTGGCTAATACTCCATTGGCCAAAGCTAGTCACGTTGTGAAGTCCTGAGTCAACATGGGAGGGGAAGTACGCAAGAGTGAGGATCAATAGATCTAATAAAGAAGACACTGCCCGCGGAAGAAAGGCTAAACATTTTATAAGAAATTTATGTCTCTTTCCTCAAACACATATTCTAGCTCCCTTATCTTTAAAATATCCAAGAGGATATTTTAACTCAGCAGTAAAGTGGTTGACTTTTATGCACATGGCCCTGGGTTTGATTCTTAGCAAAAACCAAAAACAACAAACAAAACAAAACAAAGAAACCCACAGAAAACCTGCCATTTTTTTCTTCTGTTGTTCATCTGCATGAATTCAGGGGTTTGAGGGCAATAGAACTCAGTGGAAGGCAAACGGGTTGAGTCCGAGACAATTCCAATGCCTTCTGCTTTCCTTTTTGTTTGTGTCTTTCTTAATGTATATAAAAATTCTAATATAGACCACAGTGTCTATAACTTACACGAATAAACATTGCCGAATTGAAGGAGGTCCTAACAGGACCGGCAAGTCGGCTCCACAGGTGAGGGCCCTACAGTGTGCTGTATACATTTATACTTTTATCTTTGTGCCTGAGCACCTGAACTAGATTCCCAGGACCCACATGGCGAAGAGTGAGAACTGACGTCCAAAAGTTACCCTCTGACCTCCACACTCTTGACAGGGTGCAAGCACTCCCACGTACACATACACACACAAAGAAAAATGTACAAAGTGAAAAAAGTGTTCTAACAATGTCTGTCAGCAAAATGAACGCGGGGACGTGGGGCGCAGTGGCCATGCTCTCCGCTCGTAGAGATTAGGCCTTCAGAGAGTTAAGCCGTGCTATGAGCACACATCAGAAGTTCACCAGTCCTAAAAGCAGGAGTCGAAATCAATAAAGTGTAAGTGGTAGGCGGAGTATTTTAAGGGAAATTGTAGGGTACAATTTATTTGCACACCATCATGTTTATAGGACAGAAACTCTCAACGGGCTTGCCAAGTCCAGATATGAAAGCCAGGGATCTGAAAATATTATTACTAAAATGCAGTCATAAATCCTGTCAGTACCTCAGCAGGGAAACCAAAGCCATAAAGAGAATATTCTCCAAAACAAGTTTCTCATAAAACTTAAGTATTTTGCTATTGCTATTTGGCTAAATTAATAAAGTCTTTATTGTAATTATAATGAAAACACTTCAGTGAAGTTCCTCAAAGGATTTCCCAAATCCCCTTAAACTTACTCTAGGTTTTTTTTTTTTTGTTTTTTTGTTTTTTTTTTTTTGTTTTTCAAGATAGGGTTTCTCTGTATAACAGCCCTGGTGGTCCTGGAACTCACTCTGTAGACCAGGCTGGCCTTGAACTGACAGAGATCCTCTTGTCCCTGCTGCCTCTCAAGTGCTAAAGGTTTGTGCCACCATGCCTTTTTTTTTTTTAAATTTTTAAGGCAGGGTCTCATGTAGTCTAGGCTGCCCCAATCCTCCTGACTCCAGTTTCCAAGTATGCACCACCACACCCCACACAATGTGTTCTGCAAATGTTATACTTTTATCTTTGTGTCATGGAATAAAATAGCTGGGAAACAGTAGGAGTCATTATCTAGAAAGACAGAGTTACACCATTAGAGGCTGGCCAAAGGCAGTGCCTCGGGTGGGATTTTCCACAAGCAGATACTCATGGGAGAATCTGAGCATCAGTAGTTTAGAGATGATGCCAAGACATGCCGAAAAGGGAGAAAAGTGAGACCGAAATGGGAAGGAGGGTGTACAGGGTGGGTGAACGTGCAGGTAACTATTCTGGATAGCTGGGTAGCCTCTGGAAGACAGTATGCTATAGGTTTCAGCATTGTTCCATCTGAGGCAAGGAAATGTTCATCTGCTTCTTTGTGTCATTTTCATCACTGGAGCCAGGGGAAGCTTGCAGGCAACATCACGTCTCTTACAGAGCTGTTTTAGTGTGCATGAACCATGCACCTAAATTTGTTTCAGTGGGGTTTGGGCCATCACTACTAGGTAATTTTGATGATTTGATGTCCTGGTTGTTATGATTTTAGCCAACCAGCATGGCTGGCACTTCCAGGTTCCAGGGCCACGCATGTGCAGACAAGGCAAAAATACCTAGCTGCCCGGGATCTTAAAAGGCCCTGCACGACCCACATGTGGTATGGTTGCATCACCTACATATAACGAAGCTGTGTAAGCCTTTGCGTGCATGCGTGAGCTCCATCATTTTTGTATGACGTAGCCGCATCATTCCCCTGTGCGCATGTGCTAGGCAGCCTTTAAAAACTGTATGAGCCATCTTCAGCCCTCTCTCTCTGCACACTGACTGTACATGTCTCCTCTAATAAACTCCTAAGTGGGCTTGATGCGTGTTTTGTGCTTCCTTCTCACTCGCGCCAGGTAATTTCACTGACGCTAGGTAATCTCACTGGTGGTATAAGAAAGGTAGCTGAGCAAGCCAGTAAGTGGCATTCCTCCAAGGTCTTGCTTCAACTCCTGCCTCCAGATTCCTACTTTGCATTTCTGCCCTGCCTTCCCTCCACGATGGAACAAAAGCTATAAGCTGAAATAAACCATTTCTTAGCAAAGTTGCTTTTGGCCATGTTGTTTATTACAGCAATGGAAAGCAAGCTGGGGTACTCCCAGCTGACTCTCCAGAGTGTATTTTGTGTGTGTGTGTGTGTGTGTGTGTGTGTGTGTGGTATGCATGTATGTAGTCATGGCCACATGTGTACATTGACCTCACAGTGAAAAAGGTCTTCCACTGAGCCCAGAGCTTGCTGATACAGCTTGTCCAGCTAGTCAGTTTGCTTTGGGGATCCCATCTCTGCTCCTGCCCGCTGGAAGTGCAGGTGGGCTGCCACAATCACAGGTCTTTCTTTGCATGTGCTCTTGGGTCCCAGGCTCTGCTCTGCAAGCTTGCAGGGCAAGTATTTTACTTGCTTAGCCATCTCCTCAGCCCCTTTCTAGTTGTGCTGTGCTTATTGAATGATGAGTCCATGTCTAAGTTGTTCCTGATGTCTGATCCTTACTCAGATCTGACCATCTGCTTTCCACTAACAATTCCCCTGCACTTGCAGCTTTCTTGGACTCTCATAGCTAAGAGCCCTGCTATGGGATCTTTGTAGGCATTGTGCTTTCTTTCTCGCCTCCTTATCCCCTGCCCCCAGGCCTAGAGCATATACTTGGCAGCACTCTGTCACTGAGCTACACACCAAGCCCTGACCCCTTCTTGTTTGAGTCATTGTTTCCCTCTGTAGCTCAGGCTGGACTTTACCTATGGAGCCCATATCTGGGCTTGAACTCGTGATGCTCCATTTTCTGCCTCTGGGTCCTGGTGTAACAGGCATATATTATTACATTTAGCAAGAGACAGGTCTTTCTTGACCATCTTCCTAATCCTTTTCCTCTTTACTGTTTCTCTGGGGACTCGTGGTATCACACCACCACCATCACCACCACCACCACCATCGGGTGGAGTAGGGAGAAGCCATGGAGTCTCTGCTGGAGACAGATGTGCTGAAACTTTGCTGGTAGGCCATGACCTCATGGTGATACACAGATTAATGGAGATGGGTTAAATTAATATGTAAGAGTTCATCAATAAGAAGCTAGAGCTAATGGGCCAAGCGGTGATTTAAATAATACAGTTTCTGTGTGATTATTTTAGTTCTGGGAAGCCGGGAACAAATGAGCAGATTCCCTGCAAGACTGGGCAGTCCTAGATGCTTGTGCTATTGTGACACCCAGGGTTCCACAGTCTTCCAGTGTTTTTTTTTTTTTGTGCCTTCCTCTTTGCCTTATCTCATGCACTCCTCCAAGCAGTGCTATCTTTGGGTGTCTGCCATCATTCATTCTCATAACATGGCCAAAGTATCTCAAGTGCCATTGCTGTATCCTGTGGTTTACCTCCTTCTGTAGATGGAGGTGTTTCTGAATGTCACCATTGTGCAGCCTGTCTCTTCGTGTGACACCTAAAATCCTCCTGAGACATGCCATCTCAAACACATTCAGCTGCTGTTCTGAGGAGCATTTCAATGTCCGGGTTTCGGAGTTGTAAAGAAGGCAGCTCAAGACAAGTGTCTCATATACTTGTAATTCTGTTGTTGTCATTATGTTGCTTGCTGACCAAACCTTTCCTAGTGCCTGAAATGCAGCCCTCACTAACCCTATCCATCTCTTGACGTCTGAAATAGTCCCTTCTTTTGAACTGGGGTTTCCTCCCAAATAGACAAAGTCTCTTAGTATACCCAAATACAAAAAAAAGGCGCAGTTTTCCAGCCATACACTCTCTCAGAACTCTCTGCCTTCCTTTGGAACATGTCTGTGTACCAGTGAACCACAGCCTCTGGCTGCAATTGCCTTTCTCTTAGACCAGGAGTCTTGGAAGTCTTCCAAAGTCTCAAAGATGACTTTAATCTCTCACAGAAACAGCCAGTGTGTCAACTGGCCGAATGCAGACAGTGCCAGCCCAGAGGTCATGTTAATTATTCTAGTTGTCACCACCAAAATTTGCCAGATTAATTGATTTGTTTTCAAGAGACCACAAAACTGATTTTCATTTCAGACTGTTTGACTAAAACACTCAAACAAATCCAGAGTAGAGCAGACAAAACAATTGGAACAATAACCAAGCTGGCGGTTCTCACACTTGCTGGTTTCCACTATCATCGCAAAGCTCAAGTAATTCAAACAGTGTGATTGTGGAGCACGCGCACGGGCACACCTACATAAAAGAGACATACCAGAAACCCCAGAAATACGTTCTTACATACATGATCAGGTGCATTTTCAACAGGGATGACAAACCAGCGAGGGGAAAACAGACTTTTGAGCAAACAGTGTCAGGAAAATAGATAATGAGAGGAAAAGATGAAGCTGGACTTCTGCTTTAGACAGTCTAAAAGATAAACACAAAATGAACCAAAGACCTAAGATCTAAAACTCTGAAGTCCTTAGAAGGTCACACAGAGCTTCAGGGCACATCTGGCAATGGTTTCTCAGACTCCTCACCAAGAGTAGAGGCAGCAAGATTACAGGCCAGGAAGCTGGACACAAAATCGAAAGCTCTGATGCATTCAGGGTTGCAGTTAACGTACTGAAAAGATGACCTGAAAAATGGGAAGAAATACTGGCCAGCTTAATCAGAAGGTAATATCTAGAGTATGTAAAAAGTCCCACAATTTTCTTTGTGTAGTGCTGCGGCTTGAACCTAGGGCCTCTTATATTCTTGGCAGATGCTCTACCACTGAGCTCGATCCTCGAGCCCCCAAACTCTTACAGTATGACACAATTACTAACTTGATTTTAAGATGACCGAAAGATCTGGACATTTCTCCAAAGAAGATACGCAAGTGGGAAATAATCATATAAAAAGATCCACATTGCTAATCATCAGGGAACTGTAAATCAAAACCGCATTGAGATATTACAACTGTGGGTGAGAGTGGCTACTTTCAACAACTAAAAAAGCCAGCTACAAATAGCAAGCTTTGGCGAGCATGCGGAGGGACAGTATCTGGGCACTCCTGGGGGAATGTAAAACCATGCAGCTGCTATGGAAAGCATTATGGAAGTTTTCGAAGTATTAAAAATAAAATGACCAGGGCTGCGGGGAATGATTCAGTTGGTACAATGTCCCAGAGGCACCAGGACCTAAGTTCAGATCTCCAGTACCCAAGTAAAAGAGGCAAGTGCAGTAGCTTGTGCCTGTTATCCTAGGGCTGGGGAGGTCGACAAGAGGATCCTGTAGCTTATGGGCTAGTTTAGCCTAACTAGTGAGCTCCAGGTTCAGCGAGAGACGCTATCTTAAAAATTAAGGTAGATTCTGGGTGGTGTTGTACACTTTAATTCCAACACAGGAGGCAGAGGCAGGCGAATCTCTGTTTGAAGCCAGGTTGGTCTACAAGAGAGTTTCTACACAGAGCAACCCTGTCTCAAAAAACCAAACCAAACAAAAAAGGAAGGCGGAGAGTGACTGAAGTTTTGACGCTGACTGCTGGCCTACACATCCCCATACACACACCAACACACACACATGCTAAGTGACCCAACAATCCTACTTTTCAAAGCAAGTGAAGGCAGATCTTGATGTTTTGAACATCCATGTTCATAAACATATCATTACTCAAATAGCCAAAAGGCAGGAGCAACCCAGATGTCACCAATAGTGTCATTTGTCTGTAATCCCAGCACTTGGAAAACTGAGAGCAAAACTGGATGTGGTCTGCATACCTTCAATCCCAGCACTCAGGAGACAGAACTTAAGTTTGTGAGTTTGAGGCCAGCTTGGTCTAGATAAAGTGTCTCAGGACAGCCAGAGCTACATAGTGAGACCCTGTCTGAAAAACAAAACAAGTCAAAACCAAAAAGAAACTGAAGCAGGACGCTCAGGGATTCAAGATCATCTTTTAAGGCCAGCCTGACCCTGTTTTTAAAAAGATGGGAGCAGGGGCTGGAGAGACGGCTCAGTGGTTAAGAGCATTGCCTGCTCTTCCAAAGGTCCTGAGTTCAATTCCCAGCAACCACATGGTGGCTCACAACCATCTGAAATGAGATCTGATGCCCTCTTCTGGCCTGCAGGCAGACACACAGACAGAATATTGTATACATAATAAATAAATAAATATTTAAAAAAAAAGATGGGAGCAAAAAGGGCAAGCAAGAAAGAATATATGGGGCTAGAGAGATGGCTCAGGAGTTAGGAACACTGGTTACTCCTCCAGAGATCCTGGTTCTAGTCCCAACATACACACGGTAGCTCACAACCTTCTGTAACTCCAGTGCCAGGGATCTGCCTTCTGCTGGCCTCCTCAGGCACCAGGCACACACGTGGCATACAGACAAACATGCATGCGAAATACCCGCACACATAAAAATAAATTATAAAAGAATACTCAAATAAATATTCAAAGAAAAACTTTAGTTTCAAACAGAAAGTTTTGACATGTGCCACATTGTAGGTGAAACTTGACACTAAGGTAAATGAAGTCATTTACAAAGGACAACGCTATATGATTTCACTTACATGGTATTTCCAGAATTGTCAAACCCATGGAAGCTAAGAGCTTCAGGGGGACGAAAACTAGTAGCTGTTTGATTCATAGAGAGGTTGAATTTATGGTGCTTAGTCCTCTAACAATGGGAAACTAGTGAATGTCTTAAGTCCCTGCCGTGCCTTTGCTACGCGTTGTTCCAAACAACCTTGCTTTTCTGGTCAGTGCACAGTAGACAATGGGTTAGATCTAATATGCTGGCTATGAAAACCCTGCTAAGTTTTGCACAAATGACTCAGTTCATCCTTTAGCTGTAAGAGACACAAAGGCAGGGTGGGTAGAAGCTTTGGCTAAGAGGCTTATTCCTGAGGGAAATTGTCAGGCCGCCAGACAGGTGCCTCGGTATCTTAAGCAGTTGGGGGCCACATTCTCAGCCTTGAGACATGTACAGCTTTAGGTGCTTCCTCCCTTCCTGCTCTGACCCTAATATACACCCGTATCTTCTCCACCGACAAAAGCATCTCTCTCTCTTGTTCCCTGAAACATCCTCCCATCTTGTCAACTCCATCAGATAGTAGAGTCTGCCTTTCCACAGAAGGAAACAATAGCAACCCATTCTGATGAAGAAACAAGAGAGCTCCCAGCTGAGCGTAATGGTGAAGGACTGTGACCCCAGCGTTTCAGGGGTAGAGGCAAAAGGATCCTGAGTTTGAGGCCAGCCTATGGTACAGCGAGACACTAAACAACCAAATGAGAGAGGAGAGAGAGGGGAGAGAGAGAGAGAGAGAGAGAGAGAGAGAGAGAGAGAGAGAGGGAGAGAGACTCCTCCTTAAGGTTCAGTTTCTATTGCATTTAAGAGTCTACACTCTGGTTTTTCTCACGAGATAGGAATTCTTTCATTTGCCAAGAAGTCTTTGGTGATTTACAATATAAGACTTTCAGGGAACGTCCTGGAATTACTATAAAAGTCTGTACAAATATGTCATCCCGACCTCCTGCTTTTCTGATTGCCCTCAGTTCATTTACGAAGACATCATTAAAAAAAAATCTTAGCAGGGTTCCCTAAGTCTCTGTCTTCAGTTTTTTCCTTAAAGGGAGAAAGAAAAGTGTAATTTGAACGTGGGGAAGGCAGTCCAGCCTGCAGCTTAAAAGATGCCTCAAAACTGGGTTTGGTGGCTCACACCTGCAATCCCAGCACTGGGGAGGCCAGGGATGAATATTTTTGCGAGTTCAAGGCCAACTTGGGCCACAAAATGAGTTTTGCCTCACTACCTCCAACCTCTTTCTTTCCTTCTCTTTCAAAGATGGCCTTAAAATGCAGCAAGCTTTCTGAGGAGGAAGTGCCAAGAGACGACATGGCAGCGTAAATAAGCCACAGAAGATTGCTGCCCGAAATCTCTCCGAAAGACAGTGACAGTCAGATGCCTCAGGAAGGCAAAGGAGCTGTCCTCCTGGGGGGCAAGTGGCTTGTAGGCACCACTAGGAATGGTCGTTCCAGCCAATTCTTGAAGAGATAATGGACCATCACCGGTTGCTAGGCAGCCGTTTATGACGTCATCTTTCAGCACCGGAAGCGGCGAGGCGCAGAGGAGTCGCGAGCGGTTTTGTGGGTGTCTGCAGTCGAGGTAAGCTGGTGGTTGGCCTGCCTCCCCTGCTGGTTGGGTTAGAAGTGGCCGCGGGCGTCCGGCCCGAGCCGCTAGCTCGGATCGGTGACCTCGAGCGTCGAGTTCGAGGCGTCCTTCTGGGTGGACCGGGCTCCTCCCTTCGTCCCGGTCCGGTGGGCGTGTTTCAGGAGAAAGCGTTAGTCTCCGCCCCATTGGTCCACTCCCCCCCCCCCCCCCCCCCCCCCCCCCCCCCCCCCCCGCCCCGACTCCTGAACCTAGTTGGCCGCACAATAAGCATGAAAAGATTTATAGATAAAAGTGGAGGCTGTCATGCCAACGGGGCCGTTCAGCTTGTCGGGAAAGTGTTTTTGCCAAAAGCGCCCTCCTAGAGTAACTTGAGGTGTTTGCTCTAGCCGTGTCTTCAGCAGGCCTTAGGAATGCCGGAAGCAGCGAGAGGCCTTTCAAATAGTGCAGAGATTGTGGGCAACAAAGCAGGGGTATTTCAAATTCCATTCGTTTGGAATTGATGGGGAATTACTTTCGAGAATTTGACATATATTGGGGATTTCTTAGAGCCCCCCCCACCTTAATTTGAGACCAGGTATCCATGTAGTCCGGCTGGCCTCAAATTCTTGATCCCCTGTGTCCACTTCGCAGTGATGGGATACAGGTATTTGCCACTGCGTTTGGGCAAATTTTCTTTTTCAAGATGGGTCACAGTATGTAGATTAGTCTGGCCTCAAACTTCGGCTATCCTGCTTGTGCCTCCTGAGTACTGAGATTACAGCCCTTTGTCACAGAAATCTTTTTTTTCTTCAAAAAAAATTTTTTTTTGTGTGTGTATTTTATACATGAGTGTTCTATCAGCATGTATGTTTGTATGTCAGAAGAGGTCCTCAGACTCCATATAGATGGTTGTGAGCTGCCCCGTGGTTGCTGGGAATTGAACTCAGGACCTCTGGAAGAGCAGTCAGTGCTTTTAACCGCTGAGCCATCTCTCCAGCTCCATCATAGAAATCTTTACGATGATCTTTGTAAGGAAATTTTGTCCAATTCCTTCATGGTCATTATTGATTTTTCTGCTCATATATTTGTTTTTTCCCCCACTCTTTGAACCAACATTCATTGTCTACTGAATTAAAAAAAGAAATCTATTGAAACTTGCAAATTTACAGCTTGTCAGCCAGCCAGTCACCTGAGGCTTTGCATTATCTGGACATTGTTGGGGTCTCCAGTCCTTTCTCTGCCTTCAGTTTTAGCTTCTCCATGCACAGTGTGCTTTGTCTTTGTGTGTTTGCCCTTGCTGTTTCCTTTGCCTAGAAATGTCTTCCTAGTTCCATTTTCTGATTCTTATTGCTCAATTAAGCTGCCTGCTTCTACCAAATTAACCAAGTGTACAAGACTGCTTCCATCTCCAGGAAACTACCCTTCCCATGGTACTCTAAAGGTTTGTGTTTCCATAATACTTTCCTCCAAACAAATCATACCACATAGGTTATAATTATTTCTGGGTCTTCTCTGAGCTTGGAGGCTTTTGAAGGCAGGGCACATGTATTAGCTTTTGATTGCCACTGCTAGAATAGGCATAAATTTTTTTTTTGGGTTTTTCGAGACAGGGTTTCTCTGTAGTTTTGGAGCCTGTCCTGGAACTAGCTCTTGTAGCCCAGGCTGGTCTCGAACTCACAGAGATCCGCCTGCCTCTGCCTCCCGAGTGCTGGGACTAAAGGCGTGCGCCACTACTGCCCGGCTGGCGTAAAATAACCTTGATTGATTGAGCCCCTAAACAATATCATTGGTGGTTAAGAACCTATTCTTTGGAAGGAGTTCAAATTCTATCTCTGGCACACAGTGTCTTTGTTACTGGACATGGCACTTGCTTGTCTAAACCTTCATTTTCCACAGAGGGAAAGCGAGACCGTGTAGATGGGACAGTTAGCACAGGCCTGCCATGTAGTAACTCTTCAGTTATGCTGAGCACCTGGGATCCGGGGACATAAGACCAGGCGCCACAGCAGTGGTCTCCAGCGACCTTTCTTCCGTGTTTCTTAAAGGGGAGGCAATGGGGAGTCTGTCCCCAAGGCTGTCAGAACTGTGACAGTCGTTGTACTGTGTGTAGTAAGATGTACAAGAAAGATGGCGACTCCATCGGCCTCGGCGAGGAGATGGGACCTGACATCTGACAAAGATTTGGGTTTTTAGGAAGGAGATGAGGAGAAGTCAACCCCAGAAACCCTGTTTAGAATAACTTACTCAGAAGCTGTGCTGCAGCAGGTTATTTCTGAAGGCCTTGTTGTTGTTGTTTTTCAACAACAGGGTTTCTCTGTATATCTCTGGTTGTCCTGGAATTTACTCTGTAGACTAGACTGGCCTCAAACTCAGAGATCCGCCTGCCTCTGCCTCCCTGAATGCTGGAATTAAAGGTGTGTACCTTCACCACCTGGCCATGTTCCCTGTATTCTAAAGTCATTCATTCCTGTAGGCTGGGTCTGGAGAGCCAGCTGGGCCAACCTGCTGTTTAAGGTTTGGTGTGTTAGCATTGATCTGTCACTGCATCAGCTCCCCAGGGGGTAGTGTGTCGGGACATCTCCACGTAAGAACTTCAGGGATGAAATGTGTATATATTTGTGGTGGAAAGGAGAGCTGTTTCCATTGTCTCGTCAATAGCTCCTAGCTGTCTATTGGAGCCTCTCAGCTCCTACTCAGAAGCTGCGCTGTCTGTTGGCTTCTTTGTCAGAGGGAATAGTTGTAGCATGAGGGCCACTTGTTGGGGATTCTGTCCAGCCCAGTCACCCAGCAGTTTAGTTCCAGAGAAAATCACACAGAGAGTCTATGTTACGTTACAACATAACTGATTGGCCCATTAGCTCAGGCTTCGTATTAGCTCTTATAACGTATATTAACCCATTATTCTTATCTATGTTAGCCACATGGCTCAGTACCTTTCTCAGCAGGGCAGGTCACATCTTGCTTCTTGGGTGGCCTGGGATGAATGCCAAGGGAGCTTCCTGCTTCCCAGAATTCTCTTATTCTCCTTGCTCCGCCTCTAGTTCCTGTCTGGTTGTCCCACCCATACATCCTGGCTAATGGCCAATCAGCGTTTATTTAAATCATGATTGACAGAATACAGACAATTCTCCCGCACCAAGTAGTCAGTCACGTGACCTGTTTCTCTCTGCCCAGTGAGGACATGCTTCACTTCTCTGTCCCTTACCTGTCCATCTATCAGTTCGTAGCAGGTACAAACAGATGCCCCATGGAACATAGCATTGTAAATGGGACCTGCTTGTAGTACTGTCGCAGCTGGGCACAGGTTTAGGGTCTTAGATGAACAGCTGACTTTATATACATATCGGCTCCTCTCAGAGACCTGTTGAATTGCCTTTTGGACTTTCTGGCCTCTGTTATAATAGTGGTTTCTGGACTAGTCTCTTAGCCTAGCTTTCTGCACTCCTGCCTACACGTAGCTGCTGGCCAGGTGTTCTTGGGCTTCTGCTGTTTCATCTGTCTCTGAAGTGTGAAAGTTGGCTGTTGTCTCCTGCTGATTCTGTTGGGGCTCAGATTCTCATCCTGCTGTTCTTGCATTAATTTTGCCCACTGTTGAGGCAGCATCTCTGGTACAGCCCAGAATGCCTTCTCTCTTGTGGGAATCCGTGCTGTCACTCGTACTCTTTAATGTGAGACGCCTCTCCTGGTTCTTCCTGACTACTCAGTCCCTGTGGCTCCCGGCCTTCTCTGGCTGGGTGGTTTTGGAACTGTTCCTGACTGATAGAGGACTTTGAGCCTCCCTGGCCTGCATGTGCTCACCTGATCAATTCCTGGGAGTGTGTACCTCTAGCTCATTCTGCCTTGTACCGTCTTGTCTTTGCAGATGGTAACAATATTTTTGTTTTTGAGAATATGGTTTATTTGTTCTTTGTTTCTGAATACAGCACTTGAGTAAAAGGCCTGTGAGCTGCGTGGGGAGGAGGCAAGATTTCCCTGAAGTGTTAGAAGCTTGAGCATTGATAAGGTCCTGGAGCGGAGGTTCTCAACCTGTCAGTCATGATCCCTTTGGGGGTCGAAGGACCCTTTCACAGGGGTCACATGTCAGATATTTACATTACAATTCATAACAGTAGCAAAGTTATAGTTATGAAGTAGCAACAAAAATAATTGTATGGTTGGGGGTCACCACAGCATGAGGAACTATATTAAAGGGTCACAGCATTAGGTTGGGAACCACTGTTCTACAGGCTGAGGAGACATCTTGAAACCCACTCCTAGCTTTGCCCTGATTCTCTCTTTTGCCTTCCTGGGTCACCTCATCCTTTTTTTTCCTTCAACTTCTATGATACACTCATGCCTGTCAAATACATTCAGCTCATCCATTCTCCTGAGCTTCCTCCTTGTGTATCTCAGCTTAACTCTTGGATCTTCCACAAGCCGTGTCAGAGATTGTAAAAATTCAGGACTGGGGATTTAGCTGAGTGGTAGACTGCCTGTTTAGCAAGGGCAGGGCCCCAGGTTTGGTCCCCAATACATACCCCCGCCACCTCTCACAAAAGACAGCCCCACTCCAAACAAGCAAACATACAAAAAACCAAAAAACAAAAAACCCCAAAACTCACTACCCCCCAACAAAACAATAGCCAAGGGAACCAATATGAAGTTGCTCCTTCTCTATCTCTTTTTCAAGAGAAACAAGATTTATTGTTTTTAATTATGTGAGTATTTGCGGGGCTGGGGGCTTGTACATGTGACCCAGGTGCCCACAGAGGCCGCGGGGGTCAGATCCCCTGGAGCCGGGATTACAGGCAGTTGAAGCTGTAACAGATTGGTGTCTGTCCAAGCGCCGTCTGTCTGTGCTGTAGACCTTTGAGCCATCTCTCTGGTTTCATCACCTCCATTTCTAAATAGTATCTTCCTCTAAGTTCTTTGTTTTGTCTAATGCGTCTTCCAAATTAGGACAACCCCCCTTTTTTATTTGCAATAGTCTCATGTAGCCTTAGCCATTCTGGTCGCCCTAGGCCTCATGGAGGCCGGCCCGCCTTTGACCCCTTCGTGCTGGGTTGAAGCCATGTGCCATGTTTAGCTGGTTTGATACGTCTCTTCACTCCTTTGCCAGTTCCCAAATGGCACCCGAAGATAAGCGCATCTCCTAGATTTGTCTTCTTCCTCCTCCTGTTTCTGAGACAGGATCTCACTATATAGTGTTGGCTGGCTTGAGATGTTGTGGGAGACAGAGGCCAGCATTATCTACAGTGAGTTCCTTGCTAGCCAGTGCTGAAGGAGACCCTGATGAGAAAGAAAATGAAGAAAGAAAAAGAGCGGCACTAGAGAGATGGCTTAGCAGTTAGTGCATTTGTACCTATATAGTGGCTCACAGTGGCTTGCAGCTCTAGTTCCAGGGGCTTTTCCATGTCATTTCTGGCTTATGCAGGAATTGCATACATGTGGTTCACATACTGACAGGCACACACATACACAAGCACATTCTCTCTAGTGAGGGCTAGGAATGTAGTTCAGTGGGACAATACTTCCTACATGTGCAAGCCCTGGCTTCAGTGTCCCTCCCCTCCAAACGAGAGAGAGAGAGAGAGAGAGAGAGAGGGCTTAATATATAAGACACCATATAAAGACACCAGAGATCTGAAGAACTTTTTTTTTCTTTAAGATTTATGTGTGTGAGTGTTTTACTTGTATAACTGTAAGTGAACCATATGTGTAGTTCCCATGGAGGTTGGAAGAGGGCATTAGATTCCCTAGATTTGGAGTTATAGATGTGGGTGCTGGGAACCAAACATGAGTCCCCTGGAAGAGCTGTAAGTGCTCTTACTGCTCAGCCATCTCTCCTGGTCCACATCTTCCTTGTTCAATTCTTGGTTCTCTAACAGGCACACTCCTTCCCAACCCCACACCCTGCATACACACTTCTTCTTCACGAAGCCTTTCTTAGTCCTCTCACGGGTCAGTTCTATCACCGGGCTACTGTCATGTTTGGTTCCTCTCTTACAGTGCTTGTATTGTATCATAGTAACCAGTGTATGAATTGTCTGCTCATATGCCCTACTCCAAGCTCCGTGGGTTACTCAGTTCTCAGGGACCCTCTGCATGTAACCTAATGCCTAGCATGGGGCATCAACACGTGTGTAACACATATTTGAATGCGTAGCGTGATTAGTAGAGGTAAATATTTACCTGCACTATCTCATTAATGCTCAGCAGCCTCTGAGTCCTGTCATTATCATAGCTTTATAGGTGAGGAAGTGGGGACCAGGAAGGGAAGTCACCTGCTTCTGGGAACATCCTCACAGTCATGTATTTGGTGAGGAGGGCATGGCCTGGGTGATTTGTTCTCCCATGATCCTCTTTTGTTTTCAGAGCCATGATGCGGGTGTGCTGGTTGGTGAGACAGGACAGCCGGCATCAGCGAATCAGACTTCCCCATTTGGAAGCAGTTGTGATTGGTCGAAGCCCAGAGACCAAGATCACAGATAAGAAATGTTCCCGACAGCAAGGTAACTAACTGGTCATTGGAATGTGGAGATGACTGTTTAGTTATGGGGATAATGATAGCCTGCGATACACATTTCCTGCTGTTCTTGCTGGAAAACCTATTTCTTTTTTCTTTTTCCCTTTTTTCTTTCTTTCTTTCTTTGTTTTTTGAGACAGGGTTCCTCTGTAGCTTTGGAGCTTGTCCTGGAATTTGCTGTGTAGACCAGGCTGGCCTCAAACTCACAGAGACCAGGCTGCCTCCCAAGTGCTAGGATTAAAGGCATGTACCACCACCGCCTGGCCCTTGCTGGAAACGTATTATATTCCCAATACAAGGCTTATAAATTGTGTTCTTTTAGCTAACACCAGGGCTGGTTCACCCCGGATTTTGCCTTCACCATGCAGTAACACTTAAGGCAGGTTCAGGTAAGGGATGGGAACAGGTGGCTGCCATCCTGCTACCTTGAAGTGGCAGGATTGAGTCTTGGACTCTGCTTTGCCCAGGGGTTATGCATTGAGCAGGAAGACAAATTATGGACTCTCCAAGCTGAACTGTGTCTGAGATGCGATGGGGATGGTGCCAGCCTTTACATACTCCCTTACCCAGAGGCTAGATCTTTGTATAACTGTGGCATACAGCTTGTCTGTCATATGTTTTAAGGGAAAAGCTGCAGGTACACACACACACACACACACACACACACACACACACACACACACACACGATATTTGCCTGCAAACTGTGGGTATGCTCACCCTTGCCTGCAGTGTGTCCCCATAACCCTAAGGTTCTGGACTTGGAGTCTGCAGCAGTGATTATGGACTTTCCTGTATGAGTTTGTCCAAGTGTGCTGGAGTGTTGAGCTGAGTAGGTCCAGGATACCAACTACTGCAGCTTCTGTCTGTTCCCCTCCCAGCAACAAGTGTCACCAGCTCTCTGCCCGTTCCCAGTACTGAGCAGCTGTGCTGCTTCTTCCTGTTCCCCATCTCTACCCTACATGCTCTTTTGACTTATCTGAACATGAGTGCTTGAAGTTGCCTTCTCTCACATACTGTCCAGCCCTGCAGTGCTCTTTCTAGAGCATTCTTTCCATTCCTTCAGGTCAGCTTGAGCTTCTGTTTTCCAAGAACATATCTGTTACCTCTTTCTCTGTTGAAGTCACTTGACAGTAATATTCCCTACTCCCGAGGCTCACGTCAAGCAAGCCATTTACCACTTAGCTTCAGCCCCGACTCTTGATAGATTTTTTTTCTTCTTCCTAGTAGTAGAAGTCTTAGCTAACCATGAAATAGGAGTTTTCCTCCTGTTGGCAGAGTCTGTGGTCCTGAGCTGGCTAGGGTTCTGTGAGAGCTGCAGGGATTCATGAAAGCTGCTTCCAAGTTTTTTATATTTATTTTTGTGAGACAGGGTCTCACTATGTAGTCCTGGTTGTCCTGGAACTCACTGTATGGACCAGGCTGGCCTTGAGCTCAGAGATCCATATGTTTCTGCCTCTCAAGTGCTGGGATTTAAAGGTGTGTCCCACCCCAATCAACCTAAAAAGGGAAAGATATTAAGCATTTGTTTGCTTTTAAGATTTATTTTTATTATTTTTTAAAATTATATGTGTGTCTCTGTGTGGGTGTATTTAAGTACAGTTCCTTGTGGAGGCCAGAGGCATCAGATTCCCCTGGAACTGGGGTCAAAGGTAGTAATGAACTGTCTAGTGTGGGTGGTGGGAACCAAACTAAGGTCTCTGGAAATACAACAGCAAAAATACTCTTAGCCAGTGAGCCATTTCTCCATCCCTCTCCCCACCCCACCCCCCAGCGTTTTAGCAGTAGCTAAGGGAGTACATGCACTGGTAGAAATTATTTTTGTGGGTGAGAAGTGGGGTTTAAGATATTTTTACATATTCCAGACTAACCGCACACACTGGCTATACAGCCAAGGCTGGTCTTGAACTCCTGATCTTGACTCTACTTCTCAAGTCTGGGATTATAGGCATGTGCCACCATGCCCAGCTCACTGAGGGACATTTTATGGAAGCGTTTGAGGCTGTTAGAAATTGTAGGCCCAGGCACACAGATCAGGCTCGTCTTTGGGCTGCCTACAGCAGTTGGGCTTTTACTTGTCTTTCAGGGAAAGCAGAGTACCTGGTTTTGGTTGCATCTGTGCTTAATGTTTTCTTATGTCTTTCAGTCCAGTTGAAAGCAGAATGTAACAAGGGATATGTCAAAGTAAAGCAGGTATGTGTGTTTGTGACTTGGATGTCCATTTATTACTTGATAGTTTTCTTATGCTGTTGCTTTAGACTGTGTCAGCTAGTGATGGAGGGAACTGTAGGCAGGTGACGGTACAGGAAGTGTTAGTCCAGTAGCCGCTCTAGCACTGATGGCATTGTCGCTCTTATTCTTTTTTTTTTGGTTTTTCGAGACAGGGTTTCTCGGTGGCTTTGGAGCCTGTCCCGGAACTAGCTCTTGTAGACCAGGCTGGCCTCGAACTCACAGAGATCCGCCTGCCTCTGCCTCCCGAGTGCTGGGATTAAAGGCGTGCACCACCACCGCCCGGCGTCGCTCTTATTCTTACATGATGGTTGTGTGTCCACAGGTGGGGGTCAATCCCAGCAGCATTGACTCTGTCATCATTGGGAAGGACCAAGAGATGAAGCTGCAGCCTGGCCAGGTTCTCCACATGGTGAATGAACTTTATCCATATATTGTAGAGTTTGAGGAAGTAGCAAAGAGTCCTGACCTAGAAACACAAAAGAAGAGAAAGAGGTCAGACTGTGATGGTGAAGAGATGGATGCTGCTCAGGAAACTGAGTCTGGGACAGGGCTAGCACCTGAGAGCAGCCCCAGCCAGTGCACTGTGCCTTCTAAGAAGAGTAAGGATGGAGTCACCAAAGAGGTGAGAATAGTGTGATTGATAGGTGATGTGGAGATGAAATGAATATAATGACTGCTTAATTGTTTTGTACACTGTAAAGCTCGGACACAGGTGAGGTGGTATTAGTCATAATGAGGGTTGTTAACCATGATGAAAGAGTCACTTGTTTGTGGCCTGAAAATCACTTGGTGAATGTCCCTTTATATGCTTTTCTATTAAATTCCTGGGGTAAACCACTTGAAGGAAGATGGTGCAGTCAGTAATGGCATTGTGTCACATTCTGCGCAGCTTAGGGATTGACCTAACTGGGGCAACAAGGGAATGAAGAAAGGACAGACACACGTACAGAAAAGCTGGGATTGGGTGGACTGTTCTTTCTAGTGGAGATGCAGCAGCCCAGAAACTCAGCGTGATGATTCTGTATATCTGAATTGAGGAGATGGGTTTATTGTACATAGCTGAACAAGGAGGCAGGGTTAGGAGGCCTCAGAAGGGCGTAGTCTAGGGCTGTAAACATCTGGGAGGAGGAAGCTGTGCTTGATAGTGCCTGCATCCCCTGGTCAGCCATTTGGGAACATTGGTGCTTAGACCCTGGGAAGGCTTTGCCATTTCCATGGGTCTAGGCGCTGAAGTCCTTGTCATGGTTGGTCATGTCAACAACACACATTCATCAGGACTTGGTGCACTTGTTACACATCCATTCGGGGTTTCCTTCACTTCCCATAATAGTGTAGTTAACATTGAACACTAAAATGTGTCATTTGCTTGTCGACCTGTTGGCTAACACTGCAGCACTTCATAGACAGGCAATTCACGTGCTGATGTCAGAACAGAAGCTTGGCTGGACTGCAGCTGCAGTGTTTGAGGGCAGAGGAGGCTGACTCGTGCTCGGCAGTTTTGGCTGTATGAAGCTTTTCCTGGGGAGGTGTGAACAAACATCTGGATAGGACACTAATGACAAACCAGCCATTCCACCCACATCTAACTTGCTGAACTAGTGAGTTTTAATTGTGGTACTTACAGGAGCATGGGCAGCTTATGGGTGACTACCCCATCAAAGAGGAGTCTCTCCAGCAGTGTGAGCTGGTTGTGTATCCTCTGGGAGGGGAGGAGCCTCATGAGCACTCTCAGGAGTTCTCCCCATCCCCCAACATGGGAATGTTATTTGGCCCAGTCTTGTGAAAGTCTTATTTAGGTAATCACAGCTGCTCTTATTCAAGACAGCAATCTTTGCACAGAGGACAGAGTTCCTCATTGGCCTCCATCCTTTCTCCCTGTTCTAAAAATAGGAAGACAACAGGGAGGCTTGTGGTCCTAAAGGGCAATAGACTGAGGTAAAGGAAGCTTACTTCTCAAAAACTAACATTACTTCCATGTTTTCTTTGGACTTTCCTCTCATGCAGTATTAACTACATTTAATTACTGGCATTTATATTTACATTGTCTGTTTTATTTAGGAATCAGTGGGCCACTGGAGTCAAGGCTTGAAGATTTCTATGAAGGATCCCAAAATGCAGGTCAGAATAAAATTGTATAATTTAAGTGTCTGTCATGTTGTATATGACCATTCTACAGAATTTTTGTAATTATAAATGAAGCCAAAGGATTCTGGATTCTGATCACTGAACTTTTCTGTGAGAACAAGGCTTCCACATCGGTCCTAAAGTAGTCACTAGACCCGTGTCCTTTTGCCTGCAGTATGTCCTTCATATAACTTCATACTACCCTTTCTTGAGCTCCTTTCCATACTCACACTTACAGCTGTTTCTGCATACATATGCATGCATTACAGGCTAGGAGCCACATATGAAGGAGAACATGAGGTTTTTTTCTTCCTGATTTTGGGTTACCTTGCTTAATATACTTTCTAAGTCTATCCATTTTCCTGTAGATTTTGTGATTTCATTTTTCTTTTTTTTTTTTGAAAAAATTTTATTGATTTATTTTAATGTTTAGGGTGTTTTGCCTGCATGTATGTCTATGTACCTTGTATGTGCCTGGTGCATGAGGAGGCCAGAAGAAGGTGGATCCCCTGGGATTGGAGTTACAGATGATTGTGAACCATCATATAGGTGCTGGGAATCAAACCTGGATCCTCTGGAAGATCAGCCAGTGCTCTTAACCACTGAGTCATCTCTCTAGCCTGCCTGCCTGCTTGCCCTCCTCTTTCCCTCCCTCCGTCCCTCCCTCCCTCCCTTCCTTCCTTTTTATTGACACAGGGTCTCTTATATAGCCCTGGGTGTCCTGAAACTCAGAGATTTGTCTGCCTCTGCCTCATGAGTGCTGGTATGCCTCTATACCCAGCCCCTGATTTCCTTAATAAGTTTCCATTCTGTATATATAGCATACGCTCATTATCCATTCATCTGTTGATGGACATAGGAACCATGAAAGAGCACATGAACTGTTTTTCTAGTTTGAACTCTGCCATTGTTTTTTCTTTCTCCTTTTCTTTTTTTGTGGCCGATGAGTGCATAAGAGATTGTAAGTGATAATGAAGTTGTTAAGCCCTCAGTGGAAGCTCCACAGCTTTAGAATGGCCGTTCTAACTATAGAAGAGATGTATTTGGTGATAGGCAAGTGTTTGAGTGGCTGTCTTAATCTAGCTGCAAGATGGTTTTATGTGTGAGTTTGTTACAATAAAGTGGTTTTATAAAAGTTTTAAAAGTAGTGGAGGTCCTTGGAGAGACGCTTGCTTCTTCAGATATTGTCTGCTATTCAGAGAAACTGTACTAGCAGGCTGGCTTAGTTGGAGAGGGTGCTTGCTGCCAAGGCTGATTCCTTAAGTGAGTTCGGTTCTTGGAACCAACATGGTAGGAGGAGAGAACCAACACCTTAAATTGTCCTCTATGATTTTCCCAAATAAGTAATAAATGTTTAAAAAAAATTGTGTTAACCCGAGCATGGTCCCTTTTAAGGGACCACCAGATAAGGTGTGGTGACTGTAGCAATAGCTGTCTTCATGTCAGAAATCAGCCATCACCCTTGGGGGAGCCTTCGAGGTTCACTTCAGTTAGGGCTCCTTGAAGTCTACACACATGTATTCAGGTCTGTGTTGAACTCTCCCTGTGGAGATTTAATATGGAGGCCTCGAGAACTCTATTGTACTGTGTATCTCCTCTGTATCCTACCTAGTATGGTGTTTGAAAACACAGGCTCTGGAGTCTATGTGATTTGGGTTGGAACCCTAGATTCTCCACGGTGTAGTTATGTGACACCATCAGTATCTGTTCTCACTTCTTAAAACTCTGCACAAGGTTTTGTCAGTAAGTGTCTGAGTATGACTGCACATGCTCAGAGGTCCTCAGCTGACATCTCTTTCCTTCCTGTGTGCTTCCTGCTAGGTCTACAAAGATGATCTGGTGGTGGTGATTAAGGACAAATATCCCAAGGCCCGTCATCATTGGCTGGTCTTACCATGGGCGTCCATTTCCAGTCTGAAGGTTGTGACCAGTGAACACCTTGAACTTCTCAAACATATGCACACTGTAGGGGAAAAGGTGATTGCAGATTTTGCTGGATCTAGCAAACTGAGCTTCCGATTGGGTTACCACGCCATTCCCAGCATGAGGTAAGCCTTGGGTGATGTGGTACCCTCTGGTTTGGTTCTGGTGATTAGCATGGACTTGAGAATCAGGTAATTTCAAGGCCCAGAGGAGGTGGGATGTTTCCAAGCAGATGGGCTGAATCTTGCACTGGCCTGACTTGCCTGTGAACAGCACAAGTTCCTGCTTCTGCCTGTAATTCAGTCCCTTGAAGTTTTTTTTTTCTCTCAAAATGTAAGTCTTTTAACATGAAGACTGGATGAAGTAGCCTCACTACTTGTAGATGAGCACTTATTGTCAGGGGCTTGCTAGAATTCTTGGAGTGATCTTTTACTCCTAAATGACTAAGGACCATTGCTCTAAAGGAAACAGAACATCACAGACATCTGTAAATACAAGCTTAGGGTGTGCACAGTTTCAAATAAAGTTAGGGAAAAGTGGAGTCTGCTTTTTGTTGGCTCATTTGCAGAAGGATTTGGGGTAGAATTATTGTTTTTCCACATAGAGTGCATGCAGAACAGTTCTGCAGCTTATTTGGTCCAAGCAACAAGATAATGCATGGGCTGCACCTCTGGGGTATACCCTCAGTCCCAGCTTTTAAAAAACTACACTAAAATAAACAATATAAAATTTATATTTTTAAAATTTTTATCTTGTTTATTATTTTGAGACAGTTGGTGTGTTTTTTTTTTTTAATTTTGTTTTTTTGTTTTTTGAGACAGGGTTTTCTGTGTAGCCCTAGCTACTCTGGAGATCAGGCTGGCCTCGGCCTCAGAGTTCTGCCCGCATCTGCCTCATGAGTTAAAGGAGTGCGCCACCACCGCCCAGCAATCTTGGACTCTTCTCACATCTGCCTCATGAGTTAAAGGAGTGCGCCACCACCGCCCAGCAATCTTGGACTCTTCTCACATCAGCTTCCTGAGGCTGGGGCTACAGGTGTTTACTAATGTACCCAGCTAATTATTAAATTCTTTTTTGGAGATTTATTTTTACTTAATATGTATGCCTGTTTTGCCTGCATGTGTGTCCTTGTACCACATGTGTGCCTGGTGCTCATGGAGGTCAGCAGAGGTCTTGGAATCCCTAGGATCTGAAGTTCTAGATGGTTGTTAGCTGCCATGTTGGTGCTGGGCATTGCACCTGGGCCCTCTGGAGGAGCAGTCAGTGCTCTTAACTGCTGAGCCATCTCCTCAGCCCCTTAGCATAGTTCATTGTCCTTAGGCGTGCTTTAATTCCTCTATTTTTATCTTTGTTTATTTACTTATTTGGAGATAGGGCTCCCTGAAGCCAAGTCTGGCCATGTGTTTCTGATCCTCCTGCCTCTATCTGTATCTACAATCCAAATGCTGGGATTATAAGCCTGTGCCTGTATATTATATGCCGGGTTTATGCAATGTTGGGGATCAAACCCAGTATTTCATACAGTCTAGATAAGCACTGTCTCAACTGAGTGACATCTCTAGCCTGATGATGGGATTTTTAAATAAATAAATGTAATAAAAAGGAAAATGTGAGTATTTTAGAAAATACAAAAGTATAGAATGTGAAGCCGAGCAAAGACACACCATAATACCTGCTCTGACCAAATGCTGTGTGTGTGCTTGTTTGACTTTCCCCGTCCCTGCTGACGTGTTCTTTTCCTGCTTCAGGGTCATGTAACACTCCTTCTTGTCTGTCCTTAGCCTCCAGTCTGAGCTTGATCTCGATACCTTTCATGGGTTCTGGCTGTTTGTAGGCCATTTGTCTCTCCTTTTTGTTTTTCTGAGGTCCAGGCTGGCCCTGAACTCACCACATGGCCAGGCTAGTCTTCAATTCCTGATCCTTTTGCTTCTGCCTCCTGAGTGCTGGCCTTAGGTGTGAGGCCCATGCCTGGCAGGGAGGTCTCTTTCAGTTTGGCTGTGTCATGATTCCTGTGGTGTCCTCATCATGTTAGAGGTGCATGGTGTTGAGGTGACCTGTAACCTGCAGTGTTAATCTTGGCCATTTTGTTGAGGTGTTGCTTGCCAAGTTTCTTCACTCAGAGTTAGTTTTTCCTTTTTAACTGATGACTATCTTGGGGATAATATTTTTAAGAGTATTACTATCCTGCTGCTCAAATTTAAACTCACCATTTTATTATCTATTGGTAGATTTTATTTTTATTTTTCATTGATTTGTTTGAGACTGGCCTCACTGTATCCAGGTCGACCTGGAACTTGCTATTTTGCTCAGGCTGACCTTGAACACAGAGTTGTCATCCTGCCTCAGTTTCCCTAGTGCTGGAATCACTAATTTGATGAACCGCAATGAGCTCTATTGGGGGCACTTGCCTGCAATGCGATTATTCTGCTTTTTTCCCAGGGATGGTTTGATGCTCCTCCCATCTACTGTATGAAGTGGACTGCTATGTGTGGGAGCTGTGTCTTCTTCCCCTTTGTTTCAGGTGTAGGCTCATAGATACTCTGTAAATTCTAATCCACTGCTTCAGTTTTTAAACTTATGTTTATTTACTTATTTTTTTGAGGCTTAAATTATTACAGCCCAGTGTAACAGGAGGAGCGGGCTGCTTGTCGTCCCAGCCGCCCGGCTATCTTATACCCAAAATAATCACACAGAAACTGTATTCATTTAAACACTGCCTGGCCCATTAGCTCTAACTTCTTATTGTCTAATTCTTACATCTTAATTTAATCCATTCTATTAATCTGTGTATCACCACATGACTGTGGCTTACCAGCAAGATTCTAACCAGCGTCCGTCTCAGGCAGGAGATCCATGGTGTCTGCCACTCTGCCCTTCTTCCCAGCATTCAGTTCTGTCTACTCAATTCATTCAAGTTCTGTCCTATCAACTAGGCCAAGGCAGTTTCTTTATTCATTATCCAATGAAAGCAACACACAAACAGAAGGAACTTCTACACCAGCCCAGCTCTAGTGTAAGCTGTGCTGGGTTTTGCTATTGACTGTCACAGTGGCCTTGTAGCAGGTCTCATCTTCTGCCTTACATGCCCTCCATCCCTTTGTCTTTTAAAGCTGCAAGTGGGATAATGTCTTCTGCTTAAACTCTTCAGCAGTTCCCAGTGTAGCCAGGTTAAAACACAATGCTCTTAATGGCTTTGAGGTCCATTATAATCTGGCTCCTGCTGTATTCCTGCTCCTCGACAGTATTTCTGGCCATATACTGCGGTCTTATCACCTTCTTTGTGGCCCGTGTTTGCACCAAGCTACCTCTTGCCCCAGGATTTTGAATTTGACCTCTGCACTCTGAGACGCAGTTGCCTCTGCCTCTGCTTTACCTGGCAGAGGCCTTCTTTGGGCAGTATTAACTAGCTCTAGGCTTGTTGTCTATCCCACTTCTCTCTCTTCTTTTCCCCCTTTCCTTCCATCCTCCTTTTAATTTCTTATTTTGTTTTTTATTAGTGTATATAATAGGTTTCATTTTGACATTATCATATATGTATATGATGTATATTGATCAAATCCTGTTGTCCTTCTTTCTTCCCTCCTGTTTCCACTGATTCCCCCTTCTCTTTCAAACTAGTTACTTCTTTTTCTTTTATTTCTTCTTTTTTTTCTGAGGCAGGTTTTCACTGTATAGCCCTGGCCGCTCTTGAATTCAGAATCCCCCTCCGTCATTTTCCCAAGTGCTGGAATTTAAGGCATGTGCCAGCATGCATAGCACCTTCTTTATTTTTCTTTAGTGATTTGGATTTTTCTTGCTTATTTGACTTTTTTGGAATGTAATTATTCTAGATGCAGAATCCTTTCTTGTATTATTCACTACTAAATTCCCAGTTCTTGGTTTGACTAGGTACTTACTCAGCACTAAACATTCTCTTGTTTGTGTGTGTAACCAATCGCTTTCCCTCTTATCTATCCATCTATCTATCTATCATCTATCATCTATCTATCTATCTATCTATCTATCTATCTATCTATCTATCTATCTATCTATCATCTATCTATCTATCTATCTATCTATCTATCTATCTATCTATCTATCTATCTATCTATCTATCTGTGTCTGTCTGTCTGTTTATCTGTCTATCTATGCATTTATTTATTTATTTATTTTTCGAGACAGGGTTTCTCAGTAGCTTTTGGACCCTGTCCTGGAACTAGTTCTTGTAGACCAGGCTGGCCTTGAACTCACAGAGATCCCCCTGCCTCTGCCTTCCAAGTGCTGGGATTAAAGGCGTGCGCCACCACCACCTGGCTGCTTATTTATTTTTTTATTTAAGTATTTATTTGAGACAGGGACTCACTGTGCAGCTCTGGCTGGCCTTGAATTTGCTTAGCCTGCTTTCTTATGGAACTCAGGACCACCAGCCCAGGGATGGGATCACCCACTATGGGCTGGGCCCTCTCCCATCAGTCACTTATCACCACAAGCTTTCATACAGCTTGATCTTAAGGAGGCATTTTCTTTTCTTTTCTTTTTTGTTTCTGCTTTTGTTTTTTCAAGACAGGGTTTCTCTGTGTAGCCCTAACTGCCTTGGAACTTGCTCTGTAGACCAGGCTGGCCTCAAACTCACATAGATTCCGCTTGCCTTTGCATCCTGACTTTTGGGATTGAATAGCACCTGGTGGAGGCATTTTCTTAATTGAGGTTCCTCCCCTCAGATGACGTCAGCTTGTGTCAAGTTGACATAACTACCTAGCACACATGGCAAGCACTTTGGTCCGTATGTTGTCTCCCAAGCACATTAACTATTCTCAAGTAAATGAAAGGCCGTGTGCATTTAATGGCACAGCACCAGAACTTTATGTACCTGCACTTACTTTGGTGTCATTTTGATTAAACCACAGTTTTTAATACTCAGTCCTTTTTGTTTTTCAACTTCCAACTAGCCATGTACACCTTCATGTGATCAGCCAGGATTTTGATTCTCCTTGCCTCAAAAACAAAAAACATTGGAATTCCTTCAATACAGAATACTTTCTGGAATCACAAGGTAAATATTATTCTTTTTTTTAAATATTCATTTCATTTTCTTAGATGTTTTACAACCTGACTGTTGTATGAGGCAAGTGGGTCGCGTCCCACCACCTGGCTAGCTTAACCCCTGAAATAACCACACCGAAATTGTATTAATTAAATTACTGCCTGGCCCATTATATCTAGCCTCTTCTTGGCCAACTCTCACATCCTGATCTAACCCATTTCTACCAATCTGTGCAACACCATGAGGTTGTGGCTTACCGGGAAAGATTCTGACTAGCGTCAGTCTCAGGCAGGAGCTTCATGGCATCTCTCTGTCTCTGCCTTCTTCCTCCCAGAATTCAGTTCTGTCCTCCCTGCCTATCTAAGTTCTACCCTATCAAAAGGCCAAGGCAGTTTCTTTATTCAACCAATGAAAGCAACATATAGACAGAAGAACCTCCTACATCATCTGACTCAGTTGTTTCTCTAAGTCACAACCTGACCTCAGGTGACCCATATACATTTAGTGATCTCTATAAAACAGGTACTCCTAAAATGAACATGGATGTTTCATTGTAATAGAATTGCTGCTTGGCTGTGAGCATCCTGGAAGGATCCAGTCAGCTGTGTGTTGGGGTCAGAAGTGTTTCCTTTTGACAGCAGAGGAGTTAATGCCTGCCTAATGTGCCAGGTGTTCTGGAGCTAGTAAGCTGGGTTAGACTCTTGGCTGGGAAGATGTGTACCAGAAAGTTCTGAATCTGAGCATTGCTGGAACCTGTGCTAGCCAGGTTTTGCTGTTTGTTGCAGTGACAGCATACCTGACAAAGCCTAAGAAGTTAAAGCTGTGTTTAGGGTCATAGTTTCAGAGGACTCATGCGTGGCTCTGTTGCTGGGCTATGGTGAGGCAGAACACTGGCAGGAAGGGCAATGATGAGCAAAGCTGCTCACTTATTGGTAGCCAGGGACTGAGAGAACGAGAAGAGAGGGGTTTAGGGGAGGGACTTGGGACACAACACAGCCTCAAGGGTGTCCCCAGTGACCTGTTTTCTCCATCTAGGTCCTGCCTCCTAAAGTTTCTACCATCTCACCAAATAGCACCAACAGCTGGGAACTACACTTACAATGTATGAGGCTTTGGTGGTGGTGGGGGGGACACTTTGCACTTCATGTCTAAATGCTCACAGAGTTTTTGGTTGAGGAGGGTCTCTGTAGTTCTTTCTCCTTTCTGCCAGGAGTTGAGCAAGAGTTTGGGGCTCTCTCCTGTTAGCAGTGTTTCATGGATACTGTGTATATTTGAGATGTAAGCATTTCCTAGAACATTTTCTGTGTAACCATTATCGCTGCATTGTTAATGGGGCAACTACCATTTAGTAAAGAGCTACCTGGAGAAAGCCATGGTGGTAAGCCCGTAATGTGTGGCACATGGACTGTGTCCTGAAGGAGTGTGTCATCTCAAACACTCAGACCTAGAATCTGGTCAAGTGCATTTTCCCAGTGTGAAGTCTAACTTCAAGCATATGAACTTTAGGATAGCAGATCTGTTGATTGATATGTTTTTGGCTTTTTTTCTTGATATTTTATTGGCTGTCCAGAGTAGCTGGGATCTGAACCTTATTTCTTACTTGCAGCTGTGATCAAGATGGTTCAAGAAGTTGGCAGAGTGACTGTTCAAGATGGGACTTCTGAGCTCTTGAAGCTGCCTCTTCGCTGCCACAAGTGCCAGCAACTGCTGCCTTCCATCCCGCAGCTGAAGGAGCACCTCAGGAAGCACTGGGGTGGGTGACGCTCTCCCCGGTGTCTGAGTGCCGTGCCTGTGCCCCGGGCAGCCCTGAACTAAAGCACGCAGCTTTCCAAAACAAAGCTTTTTTATTCTTGAGCAGCCCCACGTCAGGGATTGGTTAATTCAGGAATTGGAAATTTGGGTTTGTATGGATGTACTCTCTGGTGATGGAAGCTGGGACATGCCTGATCACCCTTTCCTCGACCATGTCAGGCCTGACTAGTGGGGGGTGGTGACAGAGCCAGCCTGAGACTCAAATGCAGGCTGTAGAAACACAGTGCTGGTAATATACTTTCTTCCTACTCTGGACTGTGCAGTATCTTTTCATCAGGGTAGCTGAGGTTCTGAGGGCTTCTAGCTCTCGGACTTTTTAATCTGCTCTACGATAGTCTTCTTCCCTCTAAAAGGAGGCTTTCAGCAGGCTGAGTGTCTCGGTGAAAGTGTGTGACAGTCCTCTGCACAGAGATGCCAGGGAGGAGGGAGTGGTCATATTTGGTGTTAACAGTACACTGTCAGCTTCAGGCAAAGGTCTTACTGTGACTTCAGTCATGGCTCTTGAGAATTACAGAACATACAGCAAACCAGATACAGTTTCCCCAATGTGCTTTGGAAAAACAGATGTTGCAATTGACAGTTCATTTATTTCTAATTTAGCACATCAATATTAAAATGAATGTTTGATTAGAAACCGCAAGGAGTGGTAGCATCGGGCAGTGTAAGCATGTCAGTTGTAATGAAGAGCATTTGAAGAATGAGGTGGCCCTGCCTACATTCTTCATTCTGCCCTAAATAGATTTTTTAGGGCTGGAGAGGTGACTTAATGGTTAAGAGCATGTGCTGCTCTTTTAGAGAACCTGAGTTTTGTTCCCATCACCCACATTAGGTCGCTCACAACCATCTATAGGTCCAGGGGATCTGACGCCCTTTTCTGACTTCCATGGGCACTGCACCCCAGTGCACAAACCCGTTTATACACATGCACATTCATACATAGTTAATACTTTAAAAATTAGATCTTAGAAGGAAAAAATGTAAATAACGACTTGGAGGAACCAGAAAAAGGACACAAAGTATTGAGGTGTATTCATCTCTTAACCTTCATCTCCCAAATGGTCTGTTATCACCAGGGTGGAAAAGGCTTTCTGAACTCTGGATGTAGCCCTAGCTATCCTGAAACTCACTACATAGACTAGGCTGGCTTTGAACTCGCAGAGATCTGCCATTCTGTGCCTTCAGGGTACTGAGATTAAAGTATACCACCACCACCACCACCAAAACAAATAAAACAAAAAAGCCGGGTGGTGGTGCACGCCTTTAATCCCAGCACTTGGGAGGTAGAGGCAGGCGGATCTTTGTGGGTTCAAGGCCAGCCTGGTGTACAGAGCTAGTTCCAGGACAGGCTCCAAAGCTACAGAGAAACCCTGTCTCGAAAAACCAAAAGAAAAAAAAAAAAGCCAAACCAAAAACATCCCCAAATATACAAGGATTAGATAAACATTGCCAACATTTAATTAATTCTGATAGTGAGATATTGTCACACACTGTTCCCTTTTGCAGAAATATTCATGTCTGTCACCTGCTTCTAGCCTGTTCTTTCCTTTTGAATGTTAATAACGGATTAGTTAACCTCACATTAGGAAAAGTATTTGAGTATGCAACAATTAGGATTCTGTCGCTGAATAACAGGGTGTTTGATTCCCAGGCCTCAGTTTCCAGCTCTTGTACCTACCATCCACACGGTGCTGCAGGGTTGCATGTCGGTCACTCAGGTTCCATTGTACAGCAGGCATTCACACTTTGGAGGTGTACAATGGAACATCATGTAAGCCATAAATAAGAAGGAAGCTTGTCCTCTGCAGGAAGACAGAACACTGGGGATCATCCCGTAAAACGAAACCGGCCATACTCAGACTGACAGTTGTCTACTCTGGGTTCTGGGTTCCACAGTGAGACAGGGTATTGTGCAGGCAGGAGCATGTGCAAAGTCTGCTTGCCACATGGGACAGACAGACGGAGACAGCACTTACTTATTCTGAGATAGGCCTTACTGTGTAGCTCAGGCTGGTCTTGAATTTAAGGTCCATCTGTCTTAGCCTCCCGGGTTCTGGATTACAGGCGTGTGCTACTGTGCCTGGCTAGGAAGCATCCTCAGAATACTGTTTGTAGCCCATGAGATACCTCCATATATGGGCCACCAGTCAACTTACCTTTCTGTAACTGAACCCTGCAGGTAAGAGGTGGACCAGGGCAGAGGAG
Organism: Ondatra zibethicus; assembly: GCA_004026605.1. Classification (NCBI taxonomy): domain Eukaryota; kingdom Metazoa; phylum Chordata; class Mammalia; order Rodentia; family Cricetidae; genus Ondatra; species Ondatra zibethicus. The sequence continues at coordinate 104,634 of PVIU01002938.1, forward strand.
GGGCCTCTGGGGCTGTCTGAAGAGCCAGTGGATCAGCTGGATTTCTCCGTTACTGACACCACACTCTAGCTTATGGCAGCTGGGAACTCACTTTTGCATTCAAGGGCCCAGGTGTATAGGAGGTCATATTTTCAAATGCAGCTGATTCTGGCTGACCAGGAGTGAGGAGACACTCAGGGTTTAGAAAGAGGCCCCAGTATGTAAACCTGTCTGAACTTGCCCTCGACAAGCTGACAGTCCATACATCTTTACATGACTGAGAGTAAGGTGCCCGCTGCATGTAGAAGCATTTAACCCAGGGCTCCCTAAGTCTGCGACCCATATGAGGCATAGTCACATGACCTTACAGGGTGGGGACCCTGTTTCCCACAGGGTCCTCTATCACCTTCACAGTGGAATTTAGACCACCTGGAAATAATAGGACACCATTAAGATTTTAAGTGAACAAAGCTGTCATGTGCTTAGTAAGCAAACAGCAAAGAAACTTTCTTTTACACTGGAAAGCAACCAGCAAGTTTGCTGTGTGGTCAGCCCGTTTGTTTGCCCAATAAGCCTCCTGTTGCCAAAGTAGCTCATGGCTAGGAACGTGGGGGCTGTAAAGAAGACTATAGCCATCTCCTGTTCCAGATTATCAGCCAACCAGGGGTTTTCTTTTTCGGTGGTAACTGTTCAGAGTTTTCCACTGGTCACCAGGTGGCAGCATGTGAACAGAGAATTCTTCATCATCTGTTGGCCTAAGGGTTTGGTTATGTAAGTCTCCTGCTTCAGAGTCATCATGTAAAAGTAAAATATGTATGTATTTTAATTCTTTTGTCAGCATATGTAAATCACACAAAGTAATGGTTTCATTATAACATTTTGATAATAGATATGATGTACTTTGGTCATATTTACCTCCTATAAGGAATTTTCTGTTGTCCTTTTTTTTTTTTTTTTGAAGCAGGGTCTTCAGACTGGACTGGGCCTCACCATGTAGGGGAGAATTATCTTGAACTCCTGGGCCTCCTGCTTATAGCTGCCCCCATTCCCCTAGTGCTGGGACTACAGGCTATCCCCTTTCCTTTTAATAAGGCTAATCACCTAATTAAAACTGGAATTTGAAAGAAAAGCAAATTACAATTCAACACATACACAATCAGCTGACAGGAAAGGGCTTTTGACTCTGAGGAGAAAGCCAGTTTTTATTTTATTTTTTTTTTAATGTAATTGCTAAATTTAATTTTAAAAAGCTCCAGGAGGGGGAGAAAGACTCTGTGTGTATATTTATATATACATATATATGTATGTGTATATATATATTTTTCATGATATTTATTGAGTTCTACATTTTTCTCTGCTCCTCTCCCTGCCTCTCTACTCCCCCCTTCAGCCCTCTCCCAAGGTCCTCATGCTCCTAATTTACTCAGGAGATCTTGTCTTTTTATACTTTCTACTTCCCATGTAGATTATATCTATGTAAGTCTCTTTTAGTGTCTGTATTGTTGTCTAAGTTCTCTGTGATTGTGGTTTGTAGGCTGGTTTTCTTTGCTTTATGTTTATAAACCACCTATGAGTGAGTACATGTGATAATTGTCTTTCTGTGTCTGGGTTACCTCACTCAAAATAATGCTTTCTAGTTCCATCCATTTTCCTGCAAAATTCAAGCTGTTGTTATTTTTTTCTGCTGTGTAGTACTCCATTGTGTAAATATACCATATTTTTTTATCCATTCTTCAATCGAGGGGCATTTAGGCTGTTTCCAGGTTCTGGCTATGAAAAACAAAGCTGCTATGAACATAGTTGAGCACATGTCCTTGTGGCATGATTGAGCATCCTTTGGATATATACCTAAAAGTGGTATTATTGGGTCTTGAGGAAAGTTGTGAGAAAGCCAGTTTTAAGGTGGCTGCCTGGACAGAGGCCGAGGCCTGACCCTACACTCATGAGGATCTTTGGAGCAGGTTAAAAGCCTGGCAGGCTTGGAAACCTGCTGTCTCATTTGCTCTTGTTTCTTACTTGGATCCCAGTTTTGTGACTGTCTTTAAAATATTTCATTACATCTTTGAAAGTATCATACAGTGTTTCACCCCTCACCATCACCACCCAGAGACAAGGGTTTCTCTGTGTAGCCCTGGCTGTCCTGGAACTCACTATGTAGACAGGGCTGGCCTCAAACTCAGAGATCCGCCTGCCTCTGCCTTCTGAGTGCTGGGATTAAAGGCGAGCGCCCCCACCCCCAGCCACACGATGTGTTTTGATCATATTCACCCCTCCCCCAACAGCATCTGGGTCCACCCTCCCTTTGTCCCCATGTTCTTTATTTTTGTTTTATTTTGTTATTTTGTTAAATAGCCCATTGAATCCTGTTGGTGCTGTATGTATACTTGTGGGTATAAGGCCATCCACTGGAGAGTGAGCTACCTCCCAGGAACCATACTGTCCAAAACTGACTCCTTCCCTGAGAAGCCACCAACTGTTTAGAGTTCTTCAGTTGGAGGTGGGGGTTTGTGAACTCCTTATTCCTAGCTAGAACATTGATGGGCTTGAGCCTGTTTCAGATTTATTTATTTTTATTTTTTTTTGTGTGTATGCTTGTGAGTCTGTGTTTGATCTATGCACCTGTGTGCAGGTGCCCACAGACACCAGAAGAGGGTGTCAGATCCCCCCTGAAGCTGGAGCTACAGACATGTAGTGATATTTCATTTGTCTTTTAATAAATGAAACTTGCCTCAAGTTCAGAGAGTAAAACAGCCTCATACAGACCAGGCAGTGGTGGCACACACCTTTAATCCCAGTAGCCCCACTAGATAGCTATAGAAGCCAGGCAGTAGTGGTGCACACCTTTAATCCCAGCCCTAGAGAGGAATGTAAATCCAGAGGAGATAGGTCTCAGCTCAGTCTCATTCTGAGGATTCCTGGAGGGAGGCAGGTTCGCCATTTTGGTCTGAGGTAGAGATAAGAGTCAATGGTTGGCTGCTTTGCTTTTCTGATCTTCAGGTTGAACCCCAATATCTGTCTCTGGGTTTTTATTATTCGTGCTACACAGATGTGGGCCTCCTGACACAGATGCTGGGAACTGACCTGTGAACTCTGAAAAAGTAGCAATGTCCTTTCCCAGCTCCCACAAGTTAGTGACTCCCGCTTCCCTCGCAGGGAGACCTGGGAGTAGTGAGCGGCCACGAGCAGACATTTCTCTCCAGGGTGTGTTCTTGAAAAGTGGGATTGTTTTTTATGGAGACTTAATTGCCGACGGGTACATTAGAGGAAGTTCTTTATAAGCAAGATGTGCTACCCAGGGCAGTAAAGGCTGGGTCTGTGTTTTCTAGAGGCCACCCTAGGAGCCTCTTAGTTTGATTTTGCTTCTTTTTGAAAATAACGAAAGAATGGGTCTTGTTTTATTCTTGAAACATGTTAATAACCAGCATATACAATAAATCTATATCGGAGGTTTCATCTTTTTCAACTTAATTTTTTTTTATTTTTTAAGAATTTCTTACAAGGGTATTATATTTGCATATTTCCATATTTCTCTCTCCTCATCCAACTCCTGTGCCCTCCCAACTCCCTCTCAAGTTTATGATCTCTTCTATAATTATTATTCACACACACACACACACACACACACACACACACACACAAACACACACACACACACACACACACACACACACACACACCCTTATACCCCTACTGAGTCCATTTAGTGTTATGTACATATGTTTAGGGCTGACCATGTTGTTTGGAGTGGATAACTTAACAAGGGACTTTCTCCTGGAGAAGACTGATTTCCCCCTCTGTCAGTAGCCATTGGTGGCCTGTGGTTCTTCTAGGGGTGGGGCCTGGTGAAATTTCCCATCCTGGTTGGCGTATTGACTAGTGTTGTCATTATGCAGGTCTTCTTTAGGCAAGCATTTTATTGAGATTTCATGGCTTGCATCCCTGTCATTTTAGATGAGACTCTCAGAACAGGCCTCCTGATCCTCCAACCCTTGCGATCTTCCCTCTCTCCTGAGATGTTTCCTGAGTCTTAGGTGTAGGAGTTGCATTGTAGATGAACTAGTTGGGCCTTGCTTCAGCCACTTCTTTTCTGCATTTCAGCCAGTGTGGATCTCTGTATCGCCTCTGTCTACTGTAAAAAAAAAAAGCTTTGATGAGTGGGTGAGATGGAACTGACCTGTGGGATAAGTATTTAAAAGGCAGTAAGAAACTGTATTGGCTTTGGAGGATGGCAGTGGTAGGTTGTCCTCGAGCCACTGCTGGTTTGGCTGGATTTACAGTACCAGATATGAACTCCCTCTTACCGAGTCAGCCTGACTCTAATTAGGCATCTCCCGGATACCCCCAAGATGATAATGTCTATTGCGCCATTGGAGAAGTCATCGTTGTGGCTTGTCCTTCACAGCTGGGCAGGACTGCTGATTGCTTTTCTCCCTTGGAAGCTTGCATAGCACCCTCGACATGATGAAAGCTAGTCCTCGGGGAGGCTTCCAGGTCCGCTCCAGTCTGATTCTCCCAGTTCCCCTGTCTCTAGAGCGTGTTATCTTCAGCCATAGGATCTCACCTTCAGGTGAGCTTGACAACCTGAGCTGGGTCTCTGTGCCCTGTGGCACATTCACTTCCCAATAATAGATACTTGTAAAACAAAACCAAAACCAAATCAACAGAATTGCTAGATAGTTACAGCAGTCTCTCATCCTTGGGAATAATCAGTCGGGTTATATAAGACAGTTGAGTCTCATTGCCTTAGGTGGTGTGTGATGGAAGTCAGGCCTCTCCTGACTTAGGTTTCCCCCTTTACTGACAATCTATTCTTTTCTCATACAATATATCCTGGTTACAGCTTACCCCCCATCTACTCCTCCCAGTTCCTCCCCACCTCACCTCCCATCTGAATCCACCACTCCTTTTTTGTCTCTGATTAGAAAAGAACCAGTTTCTAAGGGATAACAACAAAACATAACAAAATAAAATATAATAAGATGAAACAAAAACTATCACATCGAAGTTGGACAAGGCAAGCTAACAGAAGGAGAAGAACCCAAGAAGGCCCAAGAATCAAAAACCCACTTGTTTAAAATCTCAGGAATCCCATAAAAGCACTGAACTGAAAGCTATATTATATACACAGAGGACCTGGTGCAGACCCGTGGAGGCCCTGTGCTTGCTACTGTAGTCTGAACTCATAGGCGCTTTGCTCACTTGGTTTAGAGGGCTTTGTTCTCCTGGTGTCCTTTATACCCTCTGGCTCTTAAAATCTTTTTGCCTCATTGTCTGTGGGGCTCCTTGAGCTCTGAGTGGAAGGCCTTGATGGGAACATCCCATTCAGGATTGTACATCTCAAGATGTCTCTCTCTCTGTGTATTCTGACTTAGGTTCTTACTATGGACATTTACGGCATATTCAGGAGCATTTCTGCAGGTTGGTGCTGAGACTGCCATGTCAGGAAGGGATGGTGCACACTCCCTCTGGTGACTTCTGTGACTCAGTACTAGATGCTGTCTCTTCAATAGAGCACGCGTGTCACCCCCCACCCCCCTACATAGTCCCAAAGTGGAAGAACCCTTACAAATCTGTGGGGAAGTTTGTGTGCTAAAAGACATCCAATGGAGGAAGTTTCTTTAAAAATTTGTGAGCATTGAGTTCCTTTGGGATGGATACTTTGAGGGACCTTGGTTCTGGAGACCACAGTTAAAGGATTTTGTTTTGTTTTTTGAGATAGGCTCTCATATAGCCCAGGCTGACCTTGAATGCTCAGTGTAGACTAGGCTGACCCCTAACTTCTGATCCTTTTGCTACCACCTCCTGAGTGCTGGGATTGTAGGTGTGAGGCACCACGCCAATCTATGTGGGGATGAAAATCTAACCTCGGGCTTTGTCCCCATTAGGTAAGCCCTCTACCAGTTTTTCTCAGGGGAAGCTCTTTATTAAGTGTCTCCCCCTTTCCCAGTGACCCCTGTTCTCATAATAAGAATCTACCATGAAAGACGAGACTTTCGAGGGAGAAGAACACTGCTGTTAGCAGACAGGCATGGACATTCGGGAGATAAAACTGAGACTGCCACCCTTCCATGCTGTTTTTCCCCTCTAACAGCTGTCAATGGTTTGCCATTAGAGGGAACCCTGTTGTTTCTGGGCTGGCTTTGTCAAACGATTTTTAGCTCTAAGATACCCACCCCAGCCCCTATTGTCAAAGATTTGGCCCCTATATAATGACATGATTGACCAATGGGGCCTTATGAATGGCAGTCTGGCCATTGGGGGCCTGCTCTTGAAGGGGACACTGGGATTTTTGTGCCTTTCTGTTTCTTTTTGCTTCCCAGTACTTTGCTGTACTAAAGGCAATTGCCTCCCAGACAACAGGGCCAAACATCCATGCCCTGCATCTCTGAAATAGTGAGGTAAAGCAAACTTGATCACTCAGTGTTGCCTATATGGTAGCCCAAAGCTGAGTGACACAGTAACTCCCAACACAGCCCCTCACCCCTGCCTGCCTGCCAAGGAACTGAGCATTCACCTGGATAGTAGCCCCGCCAAGTCCACTTCAAGATGTGGGTGAGGATGAGCAAGAACAGCTACCATGGATGCTGATCCTGAAGAGTCAGACCTTTGTAGAAGATTGAATTATTGACTCCTAGGACAGAGAGAGCCGGAGGAAACAAGCTCCACCGGAAGTCGAAGCCAGGAGCAAATCCACCCCTGGGAGCCAACCCAGTCCTGGGACACTGGAAGACCAGGATTGAACCAACGACCTGACTCAAAGTCTGTGACCTCCACCGGAACTGGAGAGGGACTGAACCAGTTACCTAAGACACACAGAGAACAAGCTCCACCAGGAGCAAAAGCCAGGAGCAAACCCAGTCCTAGGACACAGGTGGATCAGGATTGACCCAGCAACCAGATACAGAGTCAGCAATTGCCAGCAGAACAGGTCTAACTCCGAGCCAGGGACATCTGCAAGAGGAGATCCAGACCAAGATTTACAGAAACAGATCAAAGCCAGCAGCCTAGGCCAAAGTAGGCCTTAGACAGCAAACTTCAAGGGAACAGACCAAAGCACAGGAGCACTGAGCTATCTCCTGGAACACCGAGTAGCCAACGGGGTAACTAGAACTGTGACACTGACTGTACCATGAGGAACAACCAACTTAGCTTTGGATTCACTGACACCAAGAAGATTATTCAACAGAATCTTAGACAGCCCCAACCACACCTATTAGAGGAAAAGATAAGTAGAAAAAGTAAGATCACATGCTACACCACAAAGAGCAACACAATACCAGTAAAACCTAAAGACCCTTCAAAAGTAAGACCTGAACAACCAAATATGGATGAACCAGTAGAAAATGATCTAAAAAATAGCCTCAAAAGAATGTTTGAAATTCTTAAAGATGAAACAAGAAATTAAAGAAATGGAGGAAAAAACAAAAAATTGTAAGATATCAGCAAATCACTTAAAGAAAACCAAGAAAAAGAACTCAAACATATAAAAGAAACAATTCAGGACTTGAAAACTGAGATAGAAAAAATAAAGAAAACACAAGCTGGAGGAATTATAGAAACAGAAATCATGAGAAAAAGAGCAGGAACCACAAATGCAAGTATGAACAACAGAATATAAGAAATGGAAGAGAGAATCTCAAGCACTGAAGATACAATAGAGGAAATAGACTCATCAGTTAAAGAAAACATTAAATCTAACAAAAGCTTAACCCAAAATATCCATGAAATATGGGTCAACATAAAAAGTCCAAATCTTAGAATAATAGGTATAGAAGAAGGAGAAGAAAGTCAACTCAAAGGCACGGAAAATTTATTTAACAAAATCATAGAAGAAAACTTTCCCTACCTAAAGAAAGATATGCCTATGAAGATACAAGAAGCTTACAGAACACCAAATAGATGGATCAAAAAAAAGTCCTCTCACCACATAATAATCAAAACACTAAATATACAGAGTAAAGAAAGAATATTAAGAGATGCATAGGAAAAAGGCCAAGTAACATAAAGGTAACCTATCAGAATTACACCTGACTTCTCAGTGGAGGCAATGAAAGCCAGAAGGTCATGGTCAAGCATTCTGCAGACATTAAGAGACCACGGATGCCAGCCCAGACTACTATACCCAGCAAAACTGTCTATCACCATAGAAGGACAAAACAAGATATTGCATGACATGTCAAGATTTCACCAATACCTAGCCACAAACGCAGCCCTAAAAAAAATACTAGAAGGAAAACTCCAACTCAAAGAAGATGGCTACACCAACAAAAACACAGACAATTGATGACCACAAATTAACATCGCCAGTGATGAAAACCAAATTAACAGGAGATAGCAACCACTGGTCATTAATATTCCTTAATGTAAATGGACTCAACTCACCTATAAAAAGACACAGGCTAACAGATTATGAAAACAGAATCCATTCCTCTTCTGCATATAAGTAACGCATCTGAACCTCAAAGACAAACATCGTCTCAGAGTAAAAGGGTGGGAAAAAATATATCAATCAAATGGACCTAAGAAACAAGTGGGTGTGCCTATCCTAATATCTAACAAAATAGACTTCAAGCTAAAATCAGTCAAAAGAGACAAAGAAGGACATTTCATATTAGTCACAGGAAAAATCCATCAAGAGAAAATTTCAATACTGAACATCTATGCTCCAAATACAAGGGCATCCTCATGTCAAAGAAACACTTTGAAAGCTTAAATCATATATTAAACCCTACACATTAATAGTGGGAGACTTCAACACTCCCCTCTCACCACTGGACAGGTCAATCAGACAAAAAATGAACAGAGAAATAAGAGAACTAACAGATGTTATGACTCAAATGGACTTAACAGATATCTATAGAATATTCCATCTAAACAGAAAAGAATATACCTTCTTCTCAGCACCTCATGGAACCTTCTCAAAAATTGACCACATACTCGGTAACAAAACAAACCTCAGCAAATACAAAATAATTGGAATAACCCAATGTACCTTATCAGATCACCATGCTTTAAACCTAGAAGTCAACAGCAATACCAAATCCAGAAAACCCACAAACACATGGAAATTAAACAGTGCTCACCTGAATCATCAATGGGTCAAGAAAGAAATAAAAGGGGAAATTAAAGACTTCCTAAAATTGGATGAAAATGACCACACAACATACCCAGATTTATGGGACACAATGAAGGCATTGTTAAGAGGCAAGTTCATAGCACTAAATGCCTACGTAAAGAAGCTGGAAAAATTCCACACTAGTGAATTAACAGAACATTTGAAAACTTTAGAACAAAAAGAAGCAAACTCATCCAAGAGAACTAGACGGCACGAAATAATCAAATTGAGAGCTGAAATCAACAAGATAGAAATAAAGCAAACAATACAAAGAATCAGTGAGACAAAGAGTTGGTTCTTCGAGAAAATAAAAAAAATAGACAAACCTTTATCTAAACCAAAAGGCAGAGAGAGAATATCCATATTAACAAAATCAGAAATGAAAAGGGAGACATAACAACAGACACAGAGGAAATACAGAGGATCATCAGGTCATATTTTGAAAATCTGTACTCCACAAAATTGGAAAACTTAAAGGAAATGGACAACTTTCTGGATAAATATCACTTGCCAAAATTAAATCAAGACCAGATAAGCAAATGAAACAGATCTGTAACTGCTGAAGAAATAGAAACAGTCATGAAAAGTCTCCCAACCAAAAAAAGCCCAGGAACAGATGGTTTCAGCTCAGAATTCTACAAAACTTTCAAAGAAGAACTAATACCAATACTCCTCAAATTATTCCACACAATAGAAACAGAAGGAACATTGCCAAACTCTTTTATGAGGCTACAATTACCCTGATACCCAAACCATAGAAAGACAATACTAAGAAAGAGAATTACAGACCAATTTCACTCATGAACATTGATGCAAAAATACTAAATAAAATACTAGCATATTGAATCCAAGAACACATCAGAACCATCATCCATCATAACCAAATCGACTTCATCCCATAGATTCAGGGATGGTTCAACATATGAAAATCTGTCAATGTAATCCACCACATAAACAAGCTGAAAAATAAAAACCACATGATCATCTCATTAGATGCCAAAAAAGCATTTGACAAAATACAACATCCCTTCATGATAAAGGTCTTGGAGAGAGCAAGGATACAAGGAACATACCTAAACATAATGAAGGCAATATACAGCAAGCCAACAGCCAACATCAAACTAAATGGAGAGAAACTCCTAGCGATTCCACTGAAATCAGGAACAAGACAAGGTTGTTCACTCTCTCCATACCTATTCAATATACTTCTTGAGGTCCTAGCTAGGCTACAGAGAAACTCTCTCTTGAAAAACAAAAAACAAAAACAAAAAAAGAACTTCTGGAGGCATCACAATCCCTGACTTCAAACTCTACTACAGAGCTACAGTACTGAAAACAGCCTGGTGTTGGCATAAGAACAGACAGGAGGACCAATGGAACCGAATAGAAGACCCGGATATCAATCCACCTTCGAACACCTGATCTTTGATAAAGAAGCAAAAAAAACCAAACAAACAAAAAAAAAAACAAATGGAAAAAGAAAGCATATTTAACAAGTGGTGCTGGCACAACTGGATATCAACATGTAGAAGAATGATAATAGACCCATATTTATCACCATGCACAAAACTCAAGTCCAAATCTATCAAAGACCTCAACATAAAGCCAGCCACACTGAACCTTATAGAAGAGAAAGTGGGAAGTACACTCGAACTCATTGGCACAGGGAACCACTTCCTAAATAGAACCCCAGCAGCACAGACACTGACAGAAACAATTAATAAATGGGACCTCCTGAAACTGAAAAGCTTCTATAAAGCAAAGGACACAATCAATAAGACAAAATGACAGCCTACAGAATGGGAAAAGATCTCACTAACCCCACATCAGACAGAGGTCTGATCTCCAAAATATACAAAGAATTCAAGAAATTGGACATCCAAAGATCATATAATCCAATAAAAAAATGGAGTACAGACCTAAACAGAGAACTCTAAACAGAGGACTCTTAAATGGCTGAAAGACACTTAAGGAAATGTTCAACATCCTTAGTCATCAGAGAAATGCAAATCAAAACAACTCTGAGATTCCATCTAACACCTGTAAGAATGGCCAAGACAAAAAAACGCTGATGACAACTTATGCTGGAGAGGTTGTGGGGAAAAGGGAACACTTCTGCATTGCTGGTGGGAATGCAAGCTGGTACAGCCCCTTTGGATGTCAGTGTGGTGATTTCTCAGAAAATTAGGAAACAACCTTCCTCAAGACCCAATAATGCCACTTTTGGGTATATATCCAAAGGATGCTTAATGTGCCACAAGGATATGTGCTAAACTATGTTCATAGCAGTATTGTTTGTCATAGCCAGAACCTGGAAACAACCTAAATGCCCCTTGATCGAAGAATGGTTTAAAAAAATGTGGTACCTTTACACAGTGGAGTACTACACAGCAGAAAAAAATGACAGCTTGAATTTTGCAGGAAAATGGATGGAGCTAGAAAACATTATTTTGAGTGAGGTAACCCAGACACAGAAAGACAATTATCACATGTACTCACTCATAGGTTGTTTTTAAACACAAAGCAAAGAAAGCCAGTCTACAAACCACAATCCCAGAGAATTTAGACAAAATGTTGAGCTCAATATCATGAAGAAAAATAAATAAATAAATAAGATTGAATTTTCACGGTTTGGAAATAAGTTGTCACCATGTGTGATCTCCCAGAGGCACTCTTCAGAGCAGCCAAAAATCCTTTAGCAAAGGCTTCATTGTTTATAGCCTCCAGTTTGCAGGAGCCAGGGTGACCTGTTCAACACCATGTTCCATAGGTAGTTGGATTTCCAGCTGAAGTTGGTGGGAGGAACACCACAGAGAGTCTGCATTTATAGAAAGAGATGGGAACCCAATCCCGAAAAGGAGATGGCCTCCACAGCAGGAGACTGTCCATGTATTCTGGTGAGTCCAGGGAATGGGTGGGAAGATGGGACCAAAAATTAATCTTTATGTTTGATGGTCATTTATTTCTAATTTAGGCTCTTTTTAGTTTATTGTATGAAGCAGTTGAGTTAGTCCAAATTCAGACAGACCCCAAATGGTTGCAATATGCAAGCTGTGACTTTTTTTTTTAAAATTTATTTATTTTTATTTAGTATACAGTGCTCTTCCTGCATGCCAGAAGAGGGCACCGTATCTCATTACAGATGGTTGTGAGTCACCATGTGGTAGCTGGGAATTGAACTCAGGACCTTTGGAAGTGTAGCCAGTGCTCTTAACCTCTGAGCCATCTCTCCAGCCCTGTGCTGTGAGGTTTTTTAAACTTGTACAAGGGACACCGGGAAATTCGCATCATTACAAGGACATCCTTACCACAAGCCCAGAACCTTCGGCAGATCACCCTCTGCCAGGCCAATGTATGCCAGGGACTAGCACATATCCTGCACTGGCCACCCTGTAGCTGGATTTCCTCTCCGTGTGCTGGGTGCTCAATTACAGTGCCATTGCAGACCGATCTCTAAGATGCCACGTTAGAGACATAGAAACCGGTCTCTTCAGAAGATGAGTCTGCCAGGAATCTGAAAGTTGGCAGTTCCAAGTCCACAGTACTGGGGCTCCTTTGTGCCAGACATCAATCCTGGCAGTAAGGCCAAAGGTCTCTCTCTGCTTGAATTCACAAGTCAGCAGTTACGTCAGGAGGTAGAAGGTGTGGCAATCAGAGCCTAGACTGATTGGTCTGGGGCAGTTGCTCACTGGTAGAATACTTGTCTAGCACGAGTGAAGCCTCCCCTGTCAAGGGGCCTCCTGTAGTCCTTCAGAGTGTTTCCTTACGTGCGGTGGCAGCCTCGAATGGCCCTGGGTACATTGTTAGAAGGCACATTGAGGATAACCGAGTGCTGTGCTTAAGGGGGTGACCAGAAAAGAAATGCTCCTCCACACATAATAATAAAACACAAATGTACAGAACAAAGAATGAATATTAAAAGTTTTAAAAGAAAATTACTAGATAACATAAAGGCAGATCCAATAGAATAACATCTGACTTCTCAGTGGACACTTTAAGAGCCAGACGGGCCTGAACCGATGTTCTACGAACTCTAAGAGACCACTGATGGCAGCTCAGACTACTATATCCAGCAAAACTTTCAACCACAATGGATAAAGACATTGCATGATAAAACCAATTTTAAGTGGTATCTATTTACAAATCCAGTTCTACAGAAGATGCTAGAAGGAGAACTCCAACCTGAAGAGGTTAACCACATCCAAGAAAACAAAATAAATTATCTTAGACCAGCAAATCAAAGTGAGGGGGAAGGACTCACACCACCACAACAAAATAATGGGAATCACCGAACATTTCTTATTGATAACTCTCAACTTTAGTGGTTTCAATTCCCTAATAAAGAGACAAAGACTGACAGATTGGATTAAAATTGGTTGCATCCCAGAAATACACCTTAACATCAAGGATGGACATCACCTCAAGGTAAAAGGATGAAAAAAGGTATTCCAAGCAAATGGACCCAAGAAGCAAGGCAATCTGGCTATTTTAATATCTACCAAAATAGACTTCAAACCAAAACTAACCAAAAGAGATAGGGAAGGATACTACACAATTATCAAAGGAAGATTCCACCAAGAAGATAGTGCAATTATAAACACCTATGCCCTGAACACAAGGGCACCCGAGTTCACAGAAGAGACACTACTATATAAATCATATTGACCCTCACACGGTGATAGTAGGAGACTTCAGTACTACACTCTCATCAAAAGTCAGGTCATCTAGCCAAAGCTGAGAGAAATGCTGGAGCTAAATGATGCCATAAACAAAATAGACATTTGAATATTTACAGAACATTTCTCTCAAACACAAAAGACTATACCTTCTTCTCAGCACATCATGGAACTTTCTCCAGAATTGTGTATATATTTGGACACAAAACAAATCTCAATAGTTACAAGAAAATTGAAATAATACCATGCAATCTATCTGACCACCACAGATTAAAGATGGATATCAAGAAAAGAACAACAGAAAGTTTACAAACCATGGAAACCAAACAACTTACTACTGAATGAAAATGGGTCAAACATAAACTAAGAAATAAAAACATTAGAATTGAATAAAAATGAAAACACAGCATAATCAAACTTCTGGGACAATGAAGGCCATTCCAAGAGGCCAGTTCATAATAGTAAATGCCTACATAAAACATTGGAGTGATCTCATATTGGGAACTTACTGGCCTACCTAGAACAAGAAGAAGGAATAACACTCCATAGGTGGTGTGGGACAATGGTCTGTATTCTGTCAATTATATTTTAAATAAATGCAGATTGGCCAGTAGCCAGGCAGGAAGTATAGGTGGAGACAACCATACAGGAAGTAGAGGCGGGTCAATGACAACAGGAGAATTCTGGGAAGAAGGAAGTCCTATTCTGCAGTCATTTACCCAGCCACAGAGGAAGCAAGATGTGACTGCCTCGCTGAAAAAGGTACTGAGCCATGTGGCTAACATATGCTAGAATGATGGGATAATATAAGTTATAAGAGTTAATAAGAAGCCTGAGCTAATGGGCCAGTCAGTTTATAGTTAATGTAGACCTCTGTGTGATTTCTTGGGGCTAAACAACTTGGGGACCTGGTGAGACAGAAACTCCAACACATAGGAGTAGAAGGCAAGAGATCTGAAATTGAAATCAAAAGAGTAGAAACAACAATAGAAAGAATCAAAAGAAACAGTGGTTCTTGATAAAAATCAGTAAGACTGACAAACTCTTATTCAAATTAACTAAAGGCAGAGAGAAAAAAATACAAATAAATAAAATTAGAGACAAAAGGGAGACATAACGACAGATACTGAGGAAATCCAGAGAATCATAAGGACATACTTTAAAAACCTGTACTCCACCAACTTGTAAAATCTAAAATAAATGGGTATTTTTCTCAATATATATACTACCTACCAAAGTCAAATCAAGAACAGATAAGCAGAGCTGGGCAGTGGTGGTGCGCGCCTTTAATCCCAGCACTTGGGAAGCAGAGGCAGGTGGATCTCCATGAGTTTGAGGCCAGCATGGTCTACCAAGTGAGTTTCACAACAGGTTCCAAAGCAACAGAAAAACCCTGTCTCGAACACCCCCTACCAATCAGATGAACAATTTAAACAGACATATAACCTTTAGTGAAATAGAAACAATAATTATAAATCTCCCAACCAAAATACCAAACCAAATCAAACCAGCCATGAATCCCAGGGCCAGATGGTTTTAGGACAGAATTCTACCAGATATCCAAAGAATAATTAACCCCAATACTTCTCAAATTATTTCATAAAAGAGAAACAAGGAACATTGCCCAATTCTTTCTTTCTTTCTTTTCTTATTTTTACATTTTTAAATTGATTTTATTGAGCTATACATTTTTTTTCTGCTCTCCTCCCTTTCTCTCCTCTCCCCTTCAACCTTATCCCATGGTCCCCATGCTCCCAATTTATTCAGGAGATCTTGTCTTTTTCTATTTCTCATGTAGATTAAATTCATGTATGTCTCTCTTAGGGTCCTCATTGTTGTCTAGGTTCTCTGAGACTGTGAACTGTAGGCTGGTTTTCTTTTCTTTATGTCTAAAAGCCACTTATGAGTGAATACATATTATATTTGTCTTTCTGTGTCTTGGTTATCTCACTCAGTATGATGTTTTCTAGATCCATCCATTTGCCCACAAATTTCAAGATGTCATTTTTTTCTGCTGTGTAGTACTCCATTATGTAAATGTACCACATTTTCTTTATCCATTCTTCAGTCAAGGGGCATTTAGGTTGTTTCCAGGTTCTGGCTATGACAAACAAAGCTGCTATGAACATAATTGAGCACATGTCCTTGTGGCACGATTGAGCATTCTTTGGACATATACCCCAAAGTGATATTGCTGGGTCTTGTTTCCTAATTTTCTGAGAAATCACCACACTGATATCCAAAGGGGCTGTAGCAGTTTGCACTCCCACCAGCAATGCATAAGTGTTCCCTTTACCCCACAACTTCTCCAGCATAAGCTGTCATCAGCGTTTTTGATCTTGGTCATTTTTACACTTGTGAGATAGAATCTCAGAGTTGTTTTGATTTGCATTTCTCTGATGGCTAAGGATGTTGAGCATTTCCTTAAGTGCCTTTCGGCCATTTTAGATTCCTCTGTTGAGAGTTCTCTGTTTAGGTCTGTGCTCCATTTTTTAAAAAAATTGATTATTTGTTCTTTTGAGGACCAGTTCTTGAGTTCTTTGTATATTTTGGAGATCAGTCCTCTGTCTGATGTGGGGTTGGTGAAGATTTTTGCCCATTCTGTAGGCTGTCGTTTTGTCTTGTTGATCATGTTCTTTCCTTTATAGAAGCTTTTCAGTTTCAGGAGGTCCCATTTATTAATTGTTTCTCTCAGTGTCTGTGCTGCTGGGGTTCTATTTAGGAAGTGGTTTCCTGTGCCAATGCGTTCAAGTATACTTCGCACTTTCTCTTCTATGAGGTTCATGTGGCTGGGTTTATGTTGAGGTCTTTGATCCACTTGGATTTGAGTTTTGTGCATGGTGATAAATATGGATCTATTTTCATTCTTCTACATGTTGATATCCAGTTATGCCAGCACCATTTGTCAAATATGCTTTCTTTTTTCCTTTTGATATTTTTTGCTTCTTTGTCAAAAAACAGGTGTTTGTAGTGTGTGGATTAATATCCGGGTCTTCTATTCGGTTCCATTGGTCCTCCTGTCTGTTTTTGTGTCAATACCAGGCTGTTTTTAGTACTGTAGCTCTGTAGTAGAGTTTAAAGTCAGGGATTGTGATGCCTCCCAAAGTTCTTTTATTGTACAGGATTGTTTGGGCTCTCCTGGGATTTTTTGCTTTTCCATATGAAGTTGAGTACTGTTCTTTTGAGGTCTATGAAGAATTTTGCTGGGATTTTGATGGGCATTCTGTTGAATCTGTAGATTGCTTTTGGTAAGACTGCCATTTTTACTATGTTAATGTTACCTATCGAAGAGCATGGGAGATCTTTCCACTTTCTTGTGTCTTCTTCAATTTCTTCCTTCAATGATTTAAAGTTCTTCTCATACTGGTCTTCCACTTGTTTGGTTAGTGTTTCTTTGAGGTATTTTATGCTATTTGTGGCTATTGTGAAGGGTGATGTTTCTCTGATTTCTTTCTCGGCCCCTTTATCATCTGTGTATAGGAGGGTACTGATTATTTTGAGTTAATCGAGTATCCTGCTACATTACTGAAAGTGTTTATGAGTTGTAGAAGTTCCTTGGTAGAATTTTTGGGGCCTCTTATGTAATCTATCATATCATCAACAAATAGTGAGAGTTTGACTCCTTTTCCGATTTGTATCCCCTTGATCTCCTTTTGGTGTGTTATTGCTCTAGCTAGGACCTCAAGAACTATATTGAATAGATATGGAAAGAGTAGACAACCTTGTCTTGTCCCTGATTTCAGTGGAATCGCTGTGAGTTTCCCTCCATTTAGTTTGATGTTGGCTGTTGGCTTGCTGTATACTGCCTTCATTATGTTTGGGTTTGTTCCTTGTATCCGTGCTCTCTCCAAGACCTTTATCATGAAAGGATGTTGTATTTTGTCAAAAGCTTTTCAGCATCTAATGAGATGATCATGTGGTTTTTATTTTTCAGTTTGTTTTTTGGTCGATTAAATTCACCAGATTTTCGTATGTTGAACCATTCCTGCATCTCTGGGATGAAGCCGACTTGGTCATGGTGGATGATGTTTCTGATGTGTTCTTGGATTTGATTTGCCAGTATTTTTTTTGAGAATTTTTGCATCAATGTTCATGAGTGAGATTGGTCTGTAATTTTCTTTCTTAGTAATGTCTTCATATTGTTTGAGTATCAGGGTAATTGTAGCCTTATAAAAAGAGCTTGGCAATGTTCCTTCTGTTTCTATTGTGTGGAACAATTTGAGGGGTATTTATATGAATTCTTCTTTGAAAATCTTGTAGCCTTCTGAGTTGAAACCATCTGGTCCTGGGCTTTTTTGGTTAGGAGACTTTTGATGACTGTTTCTATTTCTTCAGCAGTTATAGGATTGTTTAATTGTTTATCTGGTCTTGATTTAATTTCGGTAAGTGATATTTATCCAGAAAGCTGTTCATTTCCTTTAAGTTTTCCAATTTTGTGGAGTACAGGTGTTTGAAATATGACCTGATGATCTCTGTATTTCCTCCATGTCTGTTGTTATGTCCCCTTTTTCATTTCTATCTTTTTAATTTGGATATTTTCTCTCTGCCTCTTGGTTAGTTAGATTTGTCTATTTTGTTGATTTCTTGAAGAACCAACTCTTTGTCTCACTGATTCTTTGTATTGTTTTCTTTGTTTCTATTTTGTTGATTTCAGCTCTGAATTTGATTATTTCCTGCCATCTTGTTCTCTTGGGTGAGTTTGCTTCTTTTTGTTCTAAAGTTTTCAAATGTTCTGTTAATTTTCAGTTTTTTTTTCTTTTTTTGGTTTTCTGAGACAGGGTTTCTCTGTGGCTTTGGAGCCTGTCCTGGAACTAGCTCTGTAGACCAGGCTGGTCTCAGACTCACAGAGATCAGCCTGCCTCTGCCTCCCGAGTGCTGGGATTAAAGGCGTGCGCCACCACCGCCCGGCCAATTTTCAGCTTCTTTATGTAGACATTTATTGCTATGAGCTTTCCACTTAACACTGCTTTCATTGTGTTCCATAAATTTGGGTATGTTGTGTTATGTTCATTGAATTTTAGAAAGTCTTTAATTTCTCTCTTAACCTATTGAGGCTTAAGGTGAACATCATTTAATTTCCATGTGTTTTTGGGCTTTTTGGAATTAGTGTTGCTGTTGAATTCAAATTTTAAGCCATGGTGATCTGATAAGATACATGGAGTTATTCCAATTATTTTTTGTGTCTGTTGAGGTTTGTTTTGTTACCTAGTATGTGGTCAGTTTTTGAGAAGGTTCGCTAAGGTGCTGAGAAGAAGGTATATTCTTTTATGTTTGGAGGGAATGTTCTATAGATGTCTGTTAAGTCCATTTGAATCATAACATTTGTTAGTTCTCTTATTTCTCTGTTAATTTTTTGTCTCACAGACCTGTCCAGTGGTGAGAGTGGAGTATTGAAGTCTCCCACTATTAGTGTGTGGGATTTAATGTGTGATTTAATCTTTAGAAATGTTTATTTTACATATGAGGTTGCCCTTGTATTTGGGGCATAGATGTTTAATATTGAGATTTCCTCTTGATGGATTTTTCCTGTGACTAATATGAAATGTCTTTCTTAGTCACTTTTGATTGATTTTAGTTTGAAGTCTATTTTGTTAGGTATTAGGACAGCTACACCAGCTTGTTTCTTAAGTCCATTTGATTCGAAATTTTTTTCCCCAACCCTTTACTCTGAGACAATGTCTGTCTTTGGTTGAGGTGTGTTTCTTGTCTGCAGCAGAAGGATGGATTTTGTTTTCGTATCCAATCTGTTAGCCTGCGTCTTTTTATATGTGAGTTGAGTTCATTTATATTAAGGGACCAGTGATTGCTATGTCCTGTTAATTTAGTTTTCATTGTTGGTGATGTTATTTTGTGTGTTTTTCCCTTTTTTGGTATTTGCTGCAGTGAGATCATCTATTGTCTGTGTTTTTGTTGATGTAGCCAACTTCCTTGGGTTGGAGTTTTCCTTCTAGTACTTTGTGTAGGGCTGGGTTTGTTGTTAGGTATTGGTTAAATCTGGTTCTGTCATGGAATATTCTGTTTTATCCTCCTATGGTGATTGAAAGTTTTGCTGGGTATAGTAGTCTGAGCTGGCATCTGTGGTCTCTTAATGTCTGCATAATACTTGATCAGGACCGTCTGGTTTTCATTGAGAAGTCAGGTGTAATTCTGATAGGTCTACCATTATATCTTACTTGACCTTTGTTCTTTGCAGCTCTTAATATTCTTTCTTTATTCTGTATGTTTAGTGGTTTGATTATTATGTGATGAGGGGACTTTTTTTTTGATCCAGTTGATTTGGTGTTCTGTAAGCTTCTTGTATCTTCATAGGTATATCTTTCTTTAGGTTGGGAAAGTTTTCTGCTCTGATTTTGTTAAATAGATTTTCTGTGCTTTTGAGTTGGACTTCTCCTTCTTCTATACCTATTATTCTTAGGTTCAGTCTTTTTATGGTGTGCCATATTTCCTAGATATTTTGTGTTAAGATTTTGTTAGATTTAATGTTTTCTTTGACCGCTTTTGTTAGATTTGATGATTTCTTTGACCAATGAGTCTATTTTCTCTATTGTATCTTCAGTGCTTGAGATTCTCTTCTATCTCTTGTATTCTGCTGTTTATGCTTACATTTGTGGTTCCTGGTCATTTTCTCATGATTTCTGTTTCTATAATCCCCTCGGATTGTGTTTTCTTTATTGTCTCTATTTCAGTTTTCAAGTTTTGAATAGTTTCTTTTGTATGTTTGATTGCTTTTTCTTGGTTTCCTTTAAGGGATTTTTTTGATGTCTTCCAATTTTTTGTTTGTCTTTTCCTCCATTTCTTTGAGGGAATTTTTCATTTCTTCTTTAAGGGCCTCAAACATTCTCTTAAAGTTATTTTTTAGGTTATTTTCTTCTGCTTCATCTATATTTGGTTGTTCAAGTCTTGCTGTTGTTGGGCCACTAGTTTTTACTGGTGTCATGTTGTTCTTTGTGTGTTGCATGTGTTCTTACCTTGTCTACCCATCTTTTCTTCTGATTGGTGTAGTTGGGGCTGTCTGTGGCTCTGGTGATCACTGTTCCAGGTGCCAGTGGATCCAAGGCTCAGATGGTTGCTCTTCATGGGGTAATCAGGGCTAGGTAATGGGTTTTAGCCACCCCATTGGTCACTCTGTGTTCCTGGAGTTTGCTTGGCACTCCCCAGGTTTGTGCCTGCTCCAACAGAGATTGCTTACTTGGGGCTCCTTCTGCTGAGTTTGTTGCCTTGGGCATGCTCTGGCAGAGGTCCTGGCTCAGGCCTACTCTTTTGGAGATCCCAGACTCATGCCTGGACCTGCAGAGATCTCTGGTTCCAGCCTACTCCCTCAGTGGTTGCTCCCTTGTACCTGTTCCTATGGCGTTCACTGTCTCAGGCCTGATCTTGTCTAGGTTGCTGGCTCAGTCCTGTTTCTGTAAATGTCCCTGGTCTGGGCTCACTCCTGTGGGGTTCCTTGGCTTGGGCTTGGTCCTACAAAGGTCTCTTGCTCCGGTCTATTCTCTCGGAGGTCCCAGACTCACGCCTGGACTGGCAGAGGTCCTGTCTCAGGCTTACTCCCTCGTTGGTTCCAGACTTTTTTGGATAAGGATACTAGGGGCTGAGGTGGCACTTTTAATTAAACTCATCTATCTGTCTGTCTGTCTGTCTGTCTATCTATCTTTTTTACCTTACAGGTCCTTTGTGTATATATTATGGCTTCCAGTTTTGTGTTTTTATGGGATTCCTAATTCTGTGTCTATGTGTTTCTTGTGACTTTTGACTCCTTTTCTTGTATTTGTTTGTTTTGTTCTATTCTGATTTGTTTGGTTTTGCTTTATCTCATTTTACTACTATTCTTTAGATAGATGACTGTTTATTTTCTTTTTCTTTCTTTTTTATTTTTAGGATTTTTAGACCGGGTTTCTCTAGCTTTAGAGCCTGTCTTGGAACTCACTCTGTAGATCAGGCTGGACTTGAACCCACAGAGATCCACCTGCCTCTGCCTTCCGAGTGCTGGGATTAAAGCTGTGCACCACCACCACCAGGCTGACTGCTTATTTTTTAAAAACATACAGGAAGGGGGTGAATTTATATTTATTGGGAAGATCTGGGAACAGTTGGGGTAGGGAAAAATCATAATCAGAACATACTGTATGAAAAAAATCTATTTTTAATAAAAGAAAAATAAGAAAAAAGGTAAAATTAAAAAAAATTCTGCTAGGCAGCATACACCTTTAATCCCATCACTAGGGAGACAGAGGCAGATGGATCTCTGTGAGTTCAAGGCCAGCCTGGTCTACAGAGTGAATTCCAGGACATCCAGCACTGTTACACAGAGAAACTTTGTCTTGAAAAACAAAAAACAAACAAAAAACCATAAAAGCAACCACAAAAAAATAATTTTCATAAGAAAAATATCCTTTATCTTTCTTTCCAAAGTTATGAACATACACACAGCAGTAGTTTCTACATTATATAAACTATGTACTTTGAAGTGAAGAAACAACCTGGTAGGTGATTCACTCACAGGTGAACCATTAGATGTAAGCACAGCAGTGAGTCGTTTGATTGGGTGCAGATTCACCTCCCATTTGGTTTGCTGTACCCCTGGAAGGCAGCTATGCTCCTGCTGTACCACCAGTGCATGTTGTACCTTTGGAAAAGAAAACGTTTTATTTTTTATTTTTTTCTGTTTCTTTTTTTAAAAAAATATTTAACTTTTTGTGCATTGGCATCAGATCTCTTGGAACTGGAGTTACAGACAGGTGTGAGCTGCCATATGGGTGCTGGGAATTGAACCCGGGTCTTCTGGAAGAGCAACCAGTGCTCTCAACCACTGGGCTATCTCTCCAGCCCCAAGGAAACGTTTTATAAAGTATAAAACCTGCTATTGGTATAATACTCACGTCTGGGGCCTTTTCTATGGGTTTCCACCTGTTCTGTTCCCATAAACATTCCATGAAGCTTAAAGCAACGTGACTCACAGCCAGGGCAGCCAGGGCGACTCTCTGCCTCACTGTTTTTTGTCAGACTAACCCCACAGGCGTTTGTAATTGCAGTATGCATATTATCTAAGTTATCGAATAGAAGAGGGAAGCTCATTAGAGAGGAACAATGCAGGCAGACGCTCCATGTGATTACCCTTTGTAGTCCTGTGTAACAGGACTTTGTGCTTTAATAAAATGTATTTTCAAGTTGCCTTTTAGTTTCTCATCTCCATATTAATTATGGCTTTGTTTTCTTGAGAGAAAGCCCTATTTTTTTAAAAACAGAATTACCTAATTATAATCATTTCCAACTACACAAAAGCGAGAATTAAAAATGAAGCAAAGGAAATAATTGTGATTTTTCTGGCTGTAATGAAGCAAATGACATGACAGGCAGGTCTGGGGCTTGCAGGACTCAATTTGACATCATCAGAATGAGGAGCATTTGTGTGCATGTGTGTACGAAGAAAAAAGTCTTGTGATTTAATCTGCAGTGTATTACGCTACAGTCGGTTGTCTTGATTGCTTTTAATTTTTTTGGATTCGTGAGGTGCTTAACAAAGGGATCCCTTCAGCTCTCACATTGCACAATTTATTGTTGTACAATTCCTTAATTATAACTCTTACTGACTAGTGAGATAAATGATATAAAAGATCTTCATGAATATATATCAAAATGGGACATCCTCAGGAAACAAAAAAAAAAAATGAGGATATAAAAGAATTAAACAAGGGCCGATAACATTGTCTCAGTGGGCAAAGGCACTTGCTGCACTAGTCTGGCAACCCCGGAGTCGGACCCCGGAGCACACAGGCAGAGCAGAGAACCAGCTTCATAAATAGTTGTCCTCTGACCTTTACGCATGGATTGTGGCATGTGTGTGTGCGCATGCAATAATAAATAGATGAATAAATAAATAAAAGGAAAGCAAGAATTAAACAAATGTTAAACAAACTCCTACATGCATGTGCCTATATATGCACTCATGTACTCACTCATACAGGGAAGAAATAAATCCTTATAGTAGCAGAGTAGAGGTGATACATGTCTCGTGCATGTGTTTATGGAACATTTGAAGGGTTGAAACTGCATGTGCTGGGTAGTTTCATGTCAGTCCAACATAGCTGAAGTCGTCTGACAGGAGGGAACCTCAATGAAGAAAAATGCCTCTGTACGATTGGCTGTAAGCAAGACTGTAGGGCAGTTTTTAAATTGGTGATGGATGGGTGGAGGGTCCACTTCATTGTGGGTGGTGCTGTGCCTGGGCTGGTGATCCAGGGTTCTACAAGAAAGCAGGCCGAGCAAGCCATGTGGAGCAAGTCAGTAACAGTACCCCTCCATGGCCTCTGCATCAGCTCCTGCCTCCAGGTTCCTGCCCTGTCTGAGTTCCTGTCCTGACTTCCTTTGATGATGATGATGAACTGTGAAGGAAGTATAAGTCAAATAAACCCAACTTTCTTTTGGTTGTGAGTTTCATTGTAGAAGTAGAAACCCTAATTAGGACACCGGAGCTAAGAGTGTTCTTCAGAGATAGGGCATACGCGAGCATGGGCACTGCCCAGAGTTCACTCTTCTGTGTGCACTAATAAAGAAAAATGATATTTAGCCCAAAGAAATGCTTATTGCTTGCTAGTCTTAAGGTGCTTCAGGATAAGACTGGTCACTAGAAAAACCAGCACATGACTGCCTCCAAAATCTTAGGGACTAAAGAGGAGCTGAGTGTTGAATTGATTACCAATGGTACATGATGTCATAACCAATCATTCCTGAGTAGTGAAGCTTCTATAGAAACCCCAAAGGAGAGGGTTTAGGGGAGCTTCCTGATTGCTGAACACATAAGTGGAGTCTATATTAAAAAATGAATTAGAGTCAAATAAACTGATATAGCTAGGTTTACATTAAAATGTTAATATAAACTGAATACTCATTGAAAGGTTGCTATAGTAACAGTAATTTTCACAAGATGATTTTATATATTAGGTTCTTGAGTGATGGCATGCCTTATTATTCTCTTTGAGGCATTTAATGCTTGCCCTCATGTATTCCCACATCTGCTTTTGGAAAAAGAAAACAAGAAAGGGACTTACCTGTACCTGATGAAATTCTTAGATTAAAAGAAGTAAATTTATTGGGAAGAGGGGGTTCACAGGAAGTAGAAGGGGGATTAGGGAGGATGAGGGAGGTGAATATGGTCAAAACACATTATATACATGTATGAAATTGACAAAGAAAAAATTAAAATATTAAGAATAATAAAAGAAGCCAATCAACCTTGATTAATTTATGCAAAAACATATACTGGTAAGGCAAGAAGCCAGTTCATGGACTGCAGAACATGTGGGTGAGAGGGTCTTCAGAGAGGTCAGGAGTATGGGCAACTGTGAAAGTCTCAGGCAGCAATCATGTGACATTCTCTTCTGGGCAGCCGGAGAAGGAGTGAACTTTTAAAAAAGTTATTTTTCAATTTTTATGTGCATGAATGCTTTGCTTGCATGCGTGCCTGGTGCTCACAGAGGCCAGAAGAAGGCTTCGGGTGCCTGGTGCTCACAGAGGCCAGAAGAAGGCTTCGGGTGCTTTGGGACTGGAGCTGGGAATGTTTGTGAGCTGCCGTGCAGGGCTATGGACCAGGCTTAGACCCTCTGCAGAGAGACAGCGCTCTTGATGGCGGAGTCATCATTACAGTCCGTGAGCGAGCTTTCAAACTGGATTTGATCTCCTTCTAGTGAAGGTCCAGATTCTCTTTTTTCCCCATAACCTGTTTTTTAATTGTTTTTATTGAGCTATATATTTTTCTCTGCTCCCTTCTTTCCTCCCGCTTCCTTTTCTACCCTCTTCCATGATCCCCATGCTCCCAATTTTCTCAGGAGATTTTGTCTTTTTCTACTTTACATGTAGATTAGATTCATGTATGTCTCTCTTAGGGTTCTCATTGTTGTCTAGGTTCTCTGGGATTGTGATTTGTAGGCTGGTTTTTCTTTGTTTTATGTCTAAAAGCCACTTATGAGTGACTACATATTATATTTGTCTTTCTGTGTCTGGGTTACCTCACTCAATATGATGTTTTCCAGCTCCATCCATTTGCCCACAAATTTTAAGATGTTATTATTTTTTTCCACTGTGTAGTACTCCATTGTGTAAATGTACCATATCTTCTTTATCCATTTTTTTGGTCGAAAGGAATTTAGGTTGTTTCCAGATTCTGGCTATGACAAATAATGCTGTTATGAACATAATTGAGCACATGTCCTTGTGGTATGATTGAGCATCCTTTGGATATATGCCCAAAAGTGGTATTGCTGGGTCTTGAGGTAGGTTGTTTCCTAATTTTCTGAGAAATCACCACACTGACATCCAAAGGGGTGTACCAGCTTGCATTCCCGCCAGCAATGCAGAAGTGTTCCCTTTACCCCACAACTTCTCCAGCATAAGCTGTCATCAGTGTTTTGATCTTGAGCCATTCTTACAAGTGTAAGATGGAATCTCAGAGTTGTTTTGATTTGCATTTCTCTGATGACTAAGGATGTTGAACATTTCCTTAAGTGTCTTCCAGCCATTTTAGATTCCTCTGTTGTGAGTTCTCTGTTTAGGTCTGTACTCCATTTCTTTCTTTTTTTTTATTGATTATTTGTTCTTTTGATGACCAATTTCTTGAGTTCTTTGTGTATTTTGGAAGTCAGCCCTCTGACTGATGTGGGGTTGGTGAAGATATTTTACCATTCTGTAGGCTGTTGTTTTGTCTTGTTGACCGTGTCCTTTGCTTTACAGAAGCTTTTCAGTTTCAGGAGGTCTCATTTATTAATTGTTTCGCTCAGTGTCTGTGCTGCTGGGGTTGTATTTGGGAGGTGCTCTCCTGTGCCCATGCATTCAAGTGTACTTCCCATCAAGGTTCAGATTCTAGCGAGTCACTTATTGGCTTAATTGAAGATTTGTTTGCACGTACGCACATCTATGCACACATTTTATTCTCTTAGAGACAGTCTTGCAAGGGTTCATTATAAATCATAAACAGTAGATGATAGACACAGGTGACATGCATGGGGCGAAATGCCTGTTTCAAAGAATTACATTTTATGCCTGATTTCTCTGCATAGTTTTTAAAATTTTATTTTTTAAAAACAATCTTTTTTATTTTGCATACAAATCCCAGTTCCCTCTTCTTCCCCTCCTCCCTCTTCCCCTACCTTCCCCTACCACTCCCAATCCATTCTTCAGAGAGGGTAAGGCCTCCCATGGGGATCTATAAAGTCTGTCACATCACTTGAGTCAGGACCAAAGAAAGGCCCTCCCTTTTGTATCTAGGTTGAGCAAGGTATCTCTTCATAGGGAACGGACTCCAAAGAATCAGTTCATGCACTAGGGACAAACTGCCCCAGCCACACAACTGACACCCACATTCAGTGGGCCTAGTTAGGCCCTATCTGCATAGTTTTCTTAGACTGTGTCTTTCTCTGGGGTTTTCTTTTGTCTTTTAGGCAGCTATCTCTTTCTACTGTTTTGTGCAGCTTTTCTCCAATTCTGGATTTTCATCAGAGAATTCCATTCAGGTGGATGCTCTGTCTTATGACATCTTCCAGGGACCGCCATTGCGACACCCACTCCAGTCCTTCAGGAGGATGCTCTGTTTCACATCTTCCAGGGACCTCACTGTGGTACCCACTCCAGTCCTTCAGGAGGATGCTTCTATCTCTGCGGCACCCACTTCAGGAGGATGCTCTGTTTCATGACATCTTCCAGGGACCTCCATTGTGGTACCCACTCCACTTCAGGAGGATGCTCTGTTTCATGACATCTTCCAGGGACCTCCATTGTGGTACCCACTCCACTTCAGTAGGATGCTCTGTTTCATGACATCTTCCAGGGACCTCCACTGCAGCACCCACTCCAGTCCTTCCTTCTTTCCTAAGCAGTGTCCAAAAAGATCTCTTTTTCTTTTCCTCTTCCCCTAGTGCCTCCTGTTAAGATCAGCTACATATAAAAATGGAGATGTTATTGTGTTGTTGGTTACAGTAACTTCGTGAGTTTCAAAAGACTTAGTATTGTTCCAGATTCTTCACCCCCTCCTTATGGTCCCACCTCTTCCCACATAACTTTGTTTCTTCTTGCTGGAATACATTGCCCTGTCTCACTGATTTTAGTCTTGGCTTTGGGCAAAGGGATATTAGGACACACACTGCTAGCAACAACTTCAAATATGCTGTTGACTTTTGACTTGCCTTCTTGTTCTGAGCTGCTCTGAACATTCTTCAGAAGAATAAATGGCACCTGGACCAGTTGCTCAAGTTTGAACTGCCCCAGGTAGACCTGCCCAAGCTACATTTGTACAATAAATGCTTCTTGTTTGCCTCACAATTTAAGAGTTGTACTGACTAGTTTTTGTTAACGTGACACAAACCTAGACATACTAAGTAGAAGGAGTCTTGACTGAAGAATTGTCTCTATCAGATTGGCCCGTGGCCATGTCCATAAGGCATTTTCTTAATTGCTAACTGATGGAGGAGGACTTAGACCACTGTGGGCAGTGCCATCTCTGGGCAAGTGATCCTGGGCTTTATTAGAGTAAGCTGAGCAAACAAGGGGAAGTGAGCCAGTAAGGAGTGTTCTCCCCTGGTCTATGCTTCAGTTCCTGCCTCCAGGTTCCTGCCTTGAGTTCCTGACCTGACTTGATGGATTACTGTAATTTGTAATTAATAAATCCTGTAATTAAATAACACTGTAATTTTTTTTTTGTTTTTTGTTTTTCGAGACAGGGTTTCTCTGCGGCTTTGGAGCCTGTCCTGGAACTAGCTCTTGTAGACCAGGCTGGTCTCAAACTCACAAGAGATCCGCCTGCCTCTGCCTCCCGAGTGCTGGGATTAAAGGCGTGCGCCACCACCGCCTGGCTTAACCCTGTAATTTGTAAATTAATAAACACTTTCTTCCCCAAAGTGCTTTTGGTCAGTGTATTATCCCAGCAACAGAAAGCATATTAACACAAGGGAGTAATCTGTTAAACAGCATTCGTGTATGTGTGTGTGTATGTGTGTGAGACTACTATCTTGTACTTATAC
This sequence comes from Ondatra zibethicus, assembly GCA_004026605.1. Classification (NCBI taxonomy): domain Eukaryota; kingdom Metazoa; phylum Chordata; class Mammalia; order Rodentia; family Cricetidae; genus Ondatra; species Ondatra zibethicus. The sequence continues at coordinate 133,409 of PVIU01002938.1, forward strand.
TATTGAATGTACTTTCGGTTAACTGGGGTATTGGAGTATTCTTTTTTTTTTTTTAAACAGGGCTGTCTGGCTGTCCTGGAACTCACTTTGTAGATCAAGTTGGCCTCGAACTCACAGAGATCTGCCTGCCTCTGCCTCTCAAGTGCTGGGATTAAAGGTGTGTGCCACCACTGCCCAGGGTAAACTGGGATATTCTTTTTTTCATTGATGCTTATTGAGCTCTACATTTTTCTTTGCTCCCCTCCCTGCTTCTTCTCTCCACTCTTCAGTCCTCCCTCTTAGGTCCCCATGCTCCATTTTTACTCAGGAGATCTTGTCTTTTTCTACTTTCTACTTCCCATGTAGATTAGATCTATGTAAGTCTCTCTTAGTGTCCTCATTGTTGTCTAAGTTCTCTGGGATTGTGGTTTGTGGGCTGGCTTTCTTTGCTTTATGTTTAAAAACCACCTATGAGTGAGTACATGTGATAATTGTCTTTCTGTGTCTGGGTTACCTCACTCAAAATAATGTTTTCTAGTTCCATCTATTTTCCTGCAAAATTCAAGGTGTCATTATTTTTTTTCTGCTGTGTAGTACCCCATTGTGTAAATGTGCCATATTTTCCTTATTCATTCTTCGGTTGAGAGGCATTTAGTTGTTTCCAGGTTCTGGCTATGACAAACAAAGCTGCTATGAACATAGTTGAGCACATGTCCTTGTGGCACGATTGAGTGTCCTTTGGATATATACCCAAAAGTGGTATTACTGGGTCTTGAGGAAGGTTGTTTCCTAATTTTCTGAGAAATCGCCACACTGACATCCAAAGGGGCTGTACCAGCTTGCATTCCCACCAGCAATGCAGAAGTGTTTCCTTTTCCCCACAACCTCTCCAGCATAAGTTGTCCTCAGTGTTTTTGATCTTGGGCCATTCTTACAGGTGTAAGATGGAATCTCAGAGTTGTTTTGATTTGCCTTTTTCTGATGGCTAAGGAAGTTGAGCATTTTCTTAAGTGTCTTTCAGCCATTTTAGATTCCTCTGTTGAGAGTTCTCTGTTTAGGTCTATACTCCATTTTTTTTATTGGATTATGTGATCTTTTGGTGTCCAATTTCTTGAGTTCTTTGTATATTTTGGAGCTCAGACCTCTGTCTGATGTGGGGTTAGTGAGATCTTTTCCCATTCTGTAGGCTGTTGTTTTGTCTTGTTGACCGAGTCCTTTGCTTTACAGAAGCTTTTCAGTTTCAGGAGGTCCTATTTATTGTTTCTATCAGTGTCTGTGCTTCTCTTCTATAAGGTTCAGTGTGGCTGGCTTTATGTTGAGGTCTTTGATTCATTTGGACTTGAGTTTTGTGCATGGTGATAAATATGGGTCTATTTTCATTCTTCTACATGTTGATATCCAGTTATGCCAGCACCACTTGTTAAATATGCTTTCTTTTTTCCATTTGATATTTTTTGCTTCTTTTTCAAATATCAGGTGTTCGAAGATGTGTGGATTGATATCTGGGTGTTCTATTCAGTTACATTGGTCCTCCTGTCCTTTTTTATGCCAATACCAGGCTGTTTTCAGTACTGTAGCTCTGTAGTAGAGTTTGAAGTCAGGGATTGTGATGCCTCCAGAAGTTCTTTTATTGTACAGGATTGTTTTGGCTATCTTGGGTTTTTGCTTTTCCATATGAAGTTGAGTACCATTCTTTTGACGTCTTTGAAGAATTTTGCTGGGATTTTGATGGGCATTGCATTGAATCTGTAGATTGCTTTTGATAAGATTGCCATTTTTACTATGTTAATTCTGCCTACCCAAGAGCATGGGAGATCTTTCTGGTGTCTTCTTCAGTTTCTTTCCTCAAAGATTTAACGTTCTTGTCATACAAGTCTTCCACTTCCTTGGTAGAATTTTTGGTATCACTTATGTAAACTATCATATCATCAGCAAAAAGTGAGAGTTTGACTTCTTCTTTTCCAATTTGTATCCCCTTGATCTCCTTTTGGTGTCTTATTGCTCTAGCTAGGACCTCAAGAACTATATTGAATAGATACGGAGAGAGTGTACAGCCTTGTCTTGTCCCTGATTTCAGTGGAATCGCTGTGAGTTTCTCTCCATTTAGTTTGATGTTGGCTGTTGGCTTGCTGTATATTGCCTTCATTATGTTTAGGTATGTTCCTTGTATCCCTGCTCTCTCTAAGACCTTTATCATGAAGGGATGTTGTATTTTGTCAAAAGCTTTTTTGGCATCTAATGAGATGATCATGTGGTTTTTATTTTTCAGCTTGTTTATATGGTGGATTAAATTGACAGATTTTTGTATATTGAACCATCCTTGCATCTGTGGGATGAAGCTGACTTGATCATGGTGGATGATGGTTCTGATGTGTTCTTGGATTCGATTTGGCAGTATTTTATTTAGTATTTTTGCATCAATGTTCATGAGTGAGATTGGTCTGTAATTCTCTTTCTTAGTAATGTCTTCATGTTGTTTGAGTATCAGGGTAATTGTAGCCTCATAAAAAGAGTTTGGCAATGTTCCCTCTGTTTCTGTTGTGTGGAATAATTTAAGGAGTATTGGTATTAGTTCTTATTTGAAAGTCTTGTAGAATTCTGAGCTGAAACCATCTGTTCCTGGGCTTTTTTGGTTGGGAAACTTTTGATGACTGTTTCTATTTCTTCAGCAGTTATAGGTCTGTTTAATTTGCTTATCTGGTCTTGATTTAATTTTGGCAAGTGATATTTATCCAGAAAGTTGTCCATTTCCTTTAAGTTTTCCAATTTTGTGGAGTACAGGTTTTCAAATATGACCTGATGATCCTCTGTATTTCCTCCGTGTGTGTTGTTATGTCCCCCTTTTCTTTTCTAATTTTCTTAATTTTGATATTCTCTCTCTGCCTTTTGGATAGTTTGGATAAAGGTTTGTCCATGTTGTTGATTTTCTAGAAGAACCAACTGTTTGTCTCATTGATTCTTTGTATTGTTTTCTTTATTTCTATTGTTTGATTTCAGCTCTCAATTTGGTTATTTTCTGCCGTCTACTTCTCTTAGGTGAGTTTGCTTCTTTTTGTTCTAAACTTTTCAAATGTTCTGTTAATTCACTAATGTGGAATTTTCCCCACCTTCTTTATGTAGGTTTTTAGTGCTATGAACTTGCCTCTTAACACTGCTTTCATTGTGTTTCATAATTGGGTATGTTGTATTGAATTTTAGGAAGTCTTTAATTTCTCCCTTTTTTTTCTTCCTTGACCCATTAATGATTCAGGTGAGTATTGTTTAATTTCTATGTGTTTGTGGCTTTTCTGGAATTAGTATTGCTATTGACTTCTAGTTTTAAAGCATGGTGATCTGATAAGTTACTTTGGGTTATTCCAATTTTATTTGTATTTGTTGAGGTTTGTTTTGTTACCGAGCATTTGTTCAATTTTTGAGAAGGTTCCATGAGGTGCTGAGAAGAAGGTATATTCTTTTCTGTTTAGATGGAATATTCTATAGATATCTGTTAAGTCCATTTGAGTCATAACATCTGTTAGTTCTCTTATTTCTCTGTTCATTTTTTGTCTGATTGACCTGTCCAGTGGTGAGAGGGGAGTGTTGAAATCTCCCACTATTAGTGTGTGGGCTTTAATGTATGATTTTAAGCTTTAGAAGTGTTTCTTTGACATATGATGGTGCCCTTGTATTTGGCCATAGATATTTAATATTGAAATTTCCTCTTGATGGATTTTTCCTGTGGCTAATATGAAATGTCCTTCTTTGTCTCTTTTGACTGATTTTAGCTTGAAGTCTATTTTGTTAGATATTAGGATAGCTACACCCACTTGTTTCTTAGGTCCATTTGATTGGTATATTTTTTTCTCAACCCTTTACTCTGAGACGATGTCTGTGTTTGAGGTTGAGATATGTTTCTTGTATGCAGAATGATGGATTCTGTTTTTGTATCCAATCTGTTAGCCTGTGCCTTTTTATAGGTGAGTTGAGTTTATTTACCTTAAGGGATATTAATGACCAGTGATTGCTATGTCCTATTTATTTAGTTTTCATTGTTGGTGATGTTAATTTGTGCATTTTTTTTCTTCTTTGGGATATGCTGTTATGAGATCATCTATTGTCTATGTTTTTGTTGGTGTAGCCATCTTCCTTGGGTTGGAGTTTTCCTTCTAGTAATTTGTGTAGGGCTGGGTTTGTGGCTAGGTATTGTTGAAATCTATATTTGTTATGGAATATCTTGTTTTGTCCTTCTATGGTGATTCACAGTTTTGCGCGATATAGTAGTCTGGGCTGGCATCTGTGGTCTCTTAATGTCTGTATAATGCTTGACCATGACTTTCTGGCTTTCATCGTCTCCAATGAGAAGTCAGGAGTAATTCTGATAGGTCTACCTTTATATGTTACTTGGCCTTTTTCCTTTGCATCTCTTAATATTCTTTCTTTACTCTGTATATTTAGTGTTTTGATTATTATGTGGTGAGAGGACTTTTTTTTGGATCCATCTATTTGGTGTTCTGTAAGCTTCTTGTATCTTCATAGGCATATCTTTTTTTAGGTAGGGAAAGTTTTCTTCTATGATTTTGTTAAATAAATTTTCTGTACCTTTGAGTTTAACTTCTCCTTCTTCCATACCTATTATTCTAAGATTTGGCCTTTTAATGGTGTCCCATATATCCTGGATATTTTGGGTTAAGCTTTTGTTAGATTTAATGTTTTCTTTAACTGATGACTCTATTTCCTCTATTTTATCTTCAGCTCTTGAGATTCTCTCTTCCATCTCTTGTATTCTGCTGTTCATGCTTGCGTTTGTGGTTCCTGATGTTTTTCTCATGATTTCTCTTTCATCCTTTATCCTTTCATTCTTTCATCCTGTGTTTTCTTTATTGTTTCTATTTCAGTTTTCAAGTTCTGAATAGTTTCTTTTATATGTTTGATTTCTTTTTCTTGGTTTTCTTTAAGTGTTTTGCTGACATCTTCCAATTTTTTTGTTTGTCTTTTCCTCAATTTCTTTAAGGGTATTTCTCATTTCATCTTTAAGAATTTAAAACATTTTTTTGAAGTTATTTTTTAGGTCATTTTCTTCTTGTTCATCCATATTTTGTTGTTCAGGTCTTACTTTTGTAGGGTCTTTAGGTTTTACTGGTGTTGTGTTGCTCTTTGTGGTGTAGCATGTGATCTTACCTTTTATATTCATCTTTTCCTCTAGTAGGTGTGGTTGAGGCTGCCTGAGATTCTGTTGAAAAATATTCTAGGTGCCCGTGAATCCAAAGCTCAGATCGCTGTTCCTCTTGGTACAGTCAATGTCACAGTTCTAGTTACCCCGTTGGTTACTCGGTGTTCCAGGAGATAGCTCGGTGTTCCAGGAGATAGCTCAGTGCTCCTGTGCTTTGCTCTGCTCACTTGCAGTTTGCTGTCTCAGGCTTGCTTTGGCCTAGGTTTCCAGCTTTGCACTGTTTCTGTAAATCCTGGTCTGAGTCCCCTCCTGCAGAAGTCCCTGGTTTGGAGTTGAACCTGTTCTGGTGGAGATGGCTTACTCTCAATCTGGTCGTTGGCTCAGTCCTGATCCACCAGTGTCCCGGGACAGGGTTGGCTCCAGGGACTGATGATAGTTGCTGGAACTTCCTTGGCTGTGACATTGACTTTGAGTTCAATATACTTTTCCTGGCTTAAGAAGGCTAGTGTTTATTACAAGGCTCTTATTCCTGGCAGCAGGTAGTCTATAGAGGAACACTTATCTGTTACTGAATCTTCCAGAAACTTCTGAGAAGATAGCATGAACTATGCTTGCCATCCTTATTGTTTTGATGTGTATTAATTACTGTTTTGGTTTTTTTTTTGTTTTTTTGGTTTTTTTTTTTGCCATGATAGAACACCATGGCCAAGGCAACTTACAGAATAAAGAACTTGTTTTGGTTTGTGGTTTCTGGAGGGATAAGACTCCATCATGACCTGGAAGCAAGTGGCAGGCATGGTGACAGAGGAAGAAAGCCAAGAGATCACTTCTATTACTGGGAGCACATACCAGAGAAAGTGAATTGAAATTGAGAAGCGTATAAGCTCTTGAAGTCTAGCCACAGTGACATACTTCCAAGCCACATCCTCTAAACTTCACCACACAATGCCACCACCTGGGAAGTCTATGGGAGGCATTTCTCATGGAAATCCCCACATTATGTTTACAAAAACCATGTGTGGTGGCTTGAATGAGAATATAAGCCCCTATAGGCTTATATATTTGAGTATTTGGTTCCCACTTGGTAGAATTGTTTGGGAAGGATTAGGAGGTGTGGCCTTGTTGGAGGATGTGTGTCACTGGGGGTAGGCTTTGAGGTTTCAAAAGCCCTCTCCAGGCCCAGTGTCACTCTCTCTCTCTGCCACCTGATTATGGATCAGGATGTGAGCTCTCAGTTACTGCTCTAGTGGCATCCTTGCCTGCTACCATGCTTCCTGCCATGCTGATTATGAACTCACCCTCTGAAGCTGTAAGCAAGCCCCTAATTAAATGTTTCTTTTTTTAGGTTGTCATGGTCATGGTGTCTCTTCACAGCAATAGAACAGTAACCAAGATACCATGCTCCTATTAAGTAGCCAAACATTGTATAGATAAATGCATTAAAAGTAAAAGATCTCAGCAATATCCCAGAAATAACCTCTCTCAGTTCCTTCAGGGCTTTTTATATATATATATATATATATATATATATATATATGTATGTATGTATGTACATATGCATTTCTTTTCGAAAAATAGGATTGCCACCGCATCAGCCATCATGCAGCTTGCTTTCATTTTTATGTGTGAGTACGCAGCAGGCCTGCTTCCTTGTTACTCAGCATTCCAGCTTTGTTTTGTCTTAGTTCAACATTTTTTCCAGATAGAGCTATTTGTAAAGTGGTTCTTTTTGAGGCATGATTTATGTTCTGTCCTAGAATCATATCATAAAGCAGAATATTGTTTATTGGCAACCGCTAAAAATGGAAAAAATTAAAAAGAAAATCAGATAGTCAAAATCAGATCATGCAAAAGAAAAGTTCAAGTGATGAAAATTTTTTATTTTTTACTTAGGAGGGGGCCTTAGTCTAAGCCAAAATTTTCCTTTTATGTCAGCCAGAATGAAAATTAGCTCAGAACTTTAACAGAAACAGGACACGGAGCGGGGGAAGAAGGCATCTACTGTCACTGCAATGGTGACAGTAGTAAGGACTGGCAGGTGCCATTCTGACTTCAAGAAGGATGCACACTAAGCAATGTCCTAAGGGCCATCTCAAAGTGTTTCTGAGGTCAGAGTACTTTAGAGCCTTTGATTCTGGAGGTGGAGGCCAGCAGCTCTCCAAGACTCCCTAAAGACAGTGCCAGGAGAGGTCTGACGGCCCTGCTGAGAGTCCTGGCCAGAGGAAAGGCTCATGCTTGCCTACCTGTGATGGCTGTTCTTGGTTGTCCACTTGACTACATCTGGAATGAACTATAATCCAGAAATGGAGGGCACACTTGCGATCCAGATCTGGAGGCAGGAAGACAGAGTGCTTTTAATCCAGATCTTAAGGCTTAATTCCAGCTGAATGTGGGCCATGCCTTCTGCTGGGAACCTGCATAAGGACAATGGAAGAAGGAAGGCTTTGCTCAGTCTTCACACACTTGCTCTCTCCTTGCCAGCACATCCTTCACTGGCATTGGAACCTGCGTCTTTGTGATTCTGGTGTATGCAGAAGACCAGCTGAGATACCTAGCCTTGTGGGACTGAGCAACACTGGATTCTTGGGCTTCCCATTTACTGCTAGCTGATGTTGGACTGCAACCTGTAAGTCATTCCAATAAATTCATATCTATCTACATATATACATATATCTATATATATTCACACACATATTTATTCATTCCATAAGTTCTGTGACTCTGAGAGCCCTGACTAATACACTACTGTTGAAATGTGTGTAAAACCCAGAACATATTTAAAGGGACAGACCCAGTTACATTAATGGGATAGTTGGGTTGCTCCTCTTCCCTTGTTGAACAACCCAGTGTTAGACAAGGGTGTGGAGGCACTGTGCTCTTGTCCCACACTCTCTGGCCATGACAGTGGATAGAGCAGGAGCAGGCATGAGAGGCATCTATTTTTGATCAGGCAAAAATGGCTTACTTTTCCTCTATCTGTTTGCAAGATGTTGATGTCCACGGCAGCTAGAAGAGCCATGGGTATTCCTTTCTTTCCTATTGCTGTGATAAAACACCACGACCAAGGCAACTTATAAAACAAACAGCTTAATTGGGCTTACAGTCCACGATGATGGAGTGAAAACGTGGTGGCAGGGACAGCCAAGAGCCCTCGTCCCAAAGCACAAGCAGGGAGCAGGGAGCACGCGGAAACCTCAAAGCCCTCCCCCAATGGCACACCTCCTCCAACAAGGTTGTGCGCCCCAATCCTTCTCCAACAGTTCGACCAACTGGAGATATATGAGCTGTTGTGATTGTGAGGTATTCTCATTCAAACCATTACACCATGCATTAACGATGACAGAGACCCTCTCAATTTGATTCTTCTCTTTCTCTCAGGATCACTGGATTTAAAAAGCATTTTATTAAAAAATTGGCGAAGCTAGAAACAATCATTCTGAGTGTGGCAGCCAGACCAAGAAAGACAAATGCCATGTTTTCCCTCATATGTGAATGCAAACTTTGAATCTTCAGCTACGTGTATTTCATTTGGAGAACTTACAGAGGTCAGAAGTGGGGTGGCTGTCAAGGGAGGACAGAATGCACTGGAGTAAAGGTCAAAAGGGAATAATGGGACGGGAAGGGTTAAACTGAGAAGGGAGTGGAGCTTAGTGTAGGAGAGAAAATTCAGGGAGGGATAAATATTAAAAAAGAAAAAAAACTATTCAAATTTTAAAGTTAATTTTAAGTGAGTGCACAAAATGATGGGTTTTCTTATGGTATTTTCACACACACATACAATTACAGTTTGCTCTTATTCATCTCCCTGTCCACAATGCCTTCCCTACCCGCCCTCCCCCATCATTGTTCCCCTTCCTCCTAAGTCACATGAATCCTGCTAACTTCTGTTTTCCTCCTCCCTTCTCCCTAACTAATCTACTTGAGAAGTAGAAAAAGACTAGATCTCCTGAGTAAACTAGGAGCATGGGGACCTTGGGAGAGGGTTGAAGGGGAGGGGAGAGACAGGGAGGGGAGCAGAGAAAAATGTAGAGCTCAATGAAAATCAATTAAAAAAAAGACTGACTCTTTCCTTCTTATGGTGCACTTTTCACTTTCACCGCACACACACACACACACCCCACACACGTTTAGATCTGAATTTCACATGTGAGAGAAACATTTCATATTTGTCTGAGCCTGTTGCTTCACATAATATTCTACAGTTCTATCCATTTTCCTGCAAACGTCATACCTTCGTTTTTCTTTATGGATGCGTAAAATTCCATTGTGTGTATGTGAGAAGTGTTCTTTGTTAATTCATCTGTTGACGACATCTTCCTCAATTTTTCCTGCACTTTATTTTTTTTTAAAAGATTTATTTATTATGTATACTGTGTTCTGCCTGTATGCCAGAAGAGGACCCCAGATCTCATTGCGGATGGTTGTGAGCCACCATGTGGTTGCTGGGAACGGAACTCAGGATCTTTGGAAGAACAGACAGTGCACAGGGTCTCTCACTGAACCTGGAGCTCACTGACTGCCTAGACTTGACACCCAGCTCCCAGAATCTGCCTGCCTGCTTTCCTGGCTCTCCCATGGGAGCTGGGAATCTGAACCTGATTTCCCTGCTTGCATTGATAAGCATGTTACTCACTGGGCCATCTCCTCAGCTCTTGCTTTTAACACTTTATTTTGCTTGACTGTTCATTATAGAAAAGTTACTGATTTGGGTAATTTGTTTTCTAACTGGCTTCTTAGTGTGTATTTTGATTCGTTTTGATAGATTAGCAGTCGTGCTGAAGGTTTCAGGTAAAGGAGCATGATAACTTTTTCCTTTTTGGTAGTTATTGGTTTTATCAATTACCCAATTATCCATTTGACAAAATATTGGAAACAATTTAAAACATAGTTATAATATTGGAGAGCCCTGTCTTGATCCCCAGCTTTAGATATGTATCAGAGGCTTGACTTCTCATTTTCTGTTTGTCTACTCAGGGCTATGTGAATCCTGTTAATTACAGGAAAATGCCATGGCATGGGTTATGGGGTAGGGAGGTTGTCTGGACCTGAGAACTATGCTATTTTCAAGTTATGTCAACTGGTTTGTCGAGAAAAATTGCATACTTCCTTCGGAAAGAAAATTATAAGAAGTAAAATACATTTTCTTTCTTTAAAAATAGAAATCAATTTATGAGCAAAGTGCTGGTTGGCTACATCTTGAAAGTTCAAGAAGTCCATGAGCTAAGTGCATTTGCGTTGACTTAGCTCACTGCTCTCCAGCTCCTGACTACTAAAAAGATTAGAGATTTCTCAGTACTGAACACTCCTGTCCATTCCATGCAGTAGATTCTTTGCTTCATTTACTGTGGCTAGCATTTGGGAACTCTTTTTCAATTATTATTTCCTTATTATCATATATTTCATTGTTAAATATTTCATTCAGTTCCATCATCGTCATCATCATTATTAGGATTTTTTGAGACAGGGTCACATGGAGCCCAGGCTGGCCTTGGACTCACGCCTCCAAAGTGCTGCAACCACAGGACTACCACACTTGATCCATGTCAGTATCTTATTCTGTTTTCCATCGCTGTGATAAAACACCATGACCAATAATAACTTGGGAAGGAAAGTGATGGCCATCAGGTCACAGTCCATCACTGAGGAAATGCAAGGCAGGAACTCAAGGTAAGAGCCAGAGGTAGGAACTGATGCAGAGACCATAGAGGAGGGCTGCTTATCGGCTTGCTTCTCCTGGCTTGCTCAGTTTGTTTCCTTATATATTCTAGGACTATCTACCTAAGGATAGCACCACCTACAATGGACTGGGTCCTTCACAACATTTATCAAAACCCAACCAAACAAAAACGCTCTTAGGCTTGCCCACAGGCCAGTCTTATTTTCTTAATTGAGAACTCTAGCCGTGTCATGTTTCCAAAAACAGCCACCAGTTTTAATAGTTGTCGTAGTGATGAGGGACAAGGAGTGGGCTAAATCCCCAGTGGTTACTTTTGTTGTCTTTGTTGACTGAGGACCGAGCCCAAGACCTGTGCATATTAAGCCTGTGTTTTACCACTGAGCGACAGCCCCATCCCATGCTTAGCAAAATGATGTTAGGTAACAGAATCCCGAGACTTTGCTTAAAGATGAATTGTGATGAACTTAGACGTAAAAGTTCTACAATAGCAAAAGCAGAATTCTTGACAGCTTTGGCCCCCCGAAGGGAGCATGAAAAGCGGCAGGGTGAGATAATTGCGTGGTTATGGATAACCCCGATTTGCAATGCAAACCAAACTGAAGTTAAGCCAGGGTACAAGGTGGACTCATTGTAGCCTAGATGACACCTATTCCTGCACAGGTGCACCTCCAGCTTTTTCAGCCCGGCCTTCCCTCTGGTCACCTTCGCCCCCACTGAGAAACCCACTCCAGAACGACCTCCCTCCCCCTAGCTTCCTTCTCTTCCCTCTCCTCTATTTTCCCTCCCAAACTGTAAGCCTGAGGCAGATGAGCCACTCACATCTGAGTGTCAGCTGACGCCCGTGCAGTGGCCACCACAGTTTGTTTTTCCTGTGACTTTCCAGGCTCTGGCTTCTTTCTGTCAGCACAGAGGCAGCTGGCTGACGGGGCTCTCTTTTCCTTGCAGGGACAGAAGGCACAGTTAGGACAGACAGCCAATACTGCAGTCCATTTCCTTCCCCCCTCTTACTCAGGATCTAGGGACCTGTCCTCCATCCTCTCTGAGTCACTCACTCCCCTGTGCCTGAAATATTTCAGAGGTGGATGACTCATGGGGGACTGGCCACAAGCAGAGATGTTTGGAGCCAGGAAGGAGGGGACACTGGGGGCTAGACTGTTTAACAGCAGGACCTCCTGGAGATCCTTGCCCCCAGGCTAGTCCATGCAGCATGACTGGGAGACGTGGACGGTGGTATGGCCAGCAGGCTTCACTGGGCGCCGCTGTGCTGCCTGCCTGAGGAGAGGAGGGCTAGCATGGGCTGAATGTGTGTGCCCCTCCCGCAAACCTTGTTTTCAACATGCTTCCCACTGTGATGGTGTTGGAGCTGGGGACTTTGGGAAGCAATTAGGTGCAGGTGATGTTATGGACTCCTCATCAGATCATGCTTTTGATGGAAGAGCAAGGCAAATGGGTGGTAGAGTGCTTATGTAACATGCACAAGGCCCTGAGTTCAATCCCCATTAACACACACTCAACTCACACACACACACACACACATGCACACACACGCATGCACTCATACACACATACACACACACACATGCACATATACACAGACGCAGAGATTTCTCTCTCTGAGTGTACATGTCAAGGAAAGTCCACCAGTACCCACAGTGAGAAGGTAGCTAGCTGTCTTTAAGTGAGGACAGCACATTCAGTGAGAACTGAATCTTCTATCACCTTCTTCACGACTTCCTAGCAGCTTTCGGAGCTGCATAGTCTCTGGCATTTTGCCACAGCTAAGACTGGGCCTTTGCACATCGCGGAGCATGGTGAGTCTGCCTTTCTGTGTTTCAAACATGGATACCTTCTAAAGTATAGATTCCTGCTCCATATGCCCAGAATTTTAATTTTGCTCACAAATTCCATAACACATATATGTGTTTATATGTTAATATTTGTTTAATGCATCAAATTTCTTCATTAAAAGGTAAAACTATGGCAGAAATACACATTATTTGATTTGAAAAGAGCCTCAGGGTAAAAGAAAACTTTCCTGTAGTCTCAGATGACTTTAAATTGATCTCCTATAGCATGACCTACTTTGGCATTCTCTCTCTCTCTCTTTCTCTCTCTTCCCCATATTATTAAATCTTGAAGAAACTAATCTTAAACATATTCATTCAGTCCTGGACAATTCAGAATCTTGCTTATGTGTCTGACCACTTTTTTTTTTCTATACAGGTCTTCTGTCACCCATATGGCTTTGAACTTACCCTGTAGCGAGGATGACCTTGAATTGATGATCCCTGGGGCTCCATCTTGTGGGTACTGGGACTATAAGTACACACCACCTGGTTTATGCAGACCAGGGACTGAACCCAGGGCATCGTGTATGTGAGGTAAGGACTCTACCCACTGAGCTTCGTCCCTGTGTCTACTTTTCATACTGGGCATCTTTTATAACACTGTGACATTTTGAACAAATAACACATCTATAATTATTTGAACTTTTATGCTGATACCATTGCTGTGGTCACCACAGTCTGTTCCTCCTGTGACTTTCCGGCTCTGGTTTCTGTCTGTCAGCTCAGGCAGCTGGCTGAGGAGTTACCAGGGAAGGCTGTGTGGGTGGTGAGGTCCTTGCTGGGCCTTGCACATCTCAGCAAGTCATGCTGCTTCTCCTGTGAGGCCCAGCTGGATGGTGGGGAGGGTGAGGATCACAGGGTCCCCCCCCCCTCCGGAGCTCTGGTTTCTGTGTTGTGGTGAAGGTTTACCTCACTTCTCTTTCTTTGCAGAGAACTTTGATTTTGCTTCCCTGATAATTCATGGTTGATTTCTTATCTTGAAATTCCTTATTTGTATCCTCAAAAACCCGAGAGCCAGTTTTTGGTCATTGATTCTATGTGGCTCCTGAAGAGTCCTCCCCCGCCCTGCACCAGAGGATAGAATTTTTTCTTTTTCCCCTAATTTAGACAAGTTTTTCCTTTCTCATAGGATTGCTGCTTCTTTCCTCCTTTGTCCTTTCTTTAGGTTCACAAGTTAAATATTGAGGTGCTGGCCTGTGTTCTCAGTAGCTTATAGTCGCCGCCCCCTCTTTTGACAGAATTCAGCCCTAGTGCCCAGGCTGGCCTTGAACTGTGCTCCTCTGCTTCTGCTTCCCAACGGCTAGGATCGCACATGGGTGCCAGGGTGTTCATTAGTGATTCTTATTTCCTTTCTCTTCATTTTATTTCCATTCTCTCTTTCTCTCTCCACCCCTCCCCCCCCAAACATCTCAGACTGGTCCAAACACTGATCACTGATTTAATGTGTGTATGTGTACCTCATGCAAGCCTGGTGTCTGTGGAAGGCAGAAGAGGGCATCAGATTCCTTGAAGCTGGAATTATGGATGATCGTGAGCCACTATGTCAATGCCAGGAACTGATCCCAGGTCCTCTGCAAGAGAACAAGTACTTCTGACTGCAGAGAATCTCTCCTGCCCCTTCTTTTCAACCCTTGTCCCCGTAACTATCACAACATTCCTTTCTGGCCTCATCTTTTTTTTTTTTTTTTCAGGCTCTCTGAGTCTCAGCCAGACTTGTTTCCAGTATAGACAACTGCCTTGGCCTCTTGACCCTGTGGGGCAGGTGCAGGGTACAAGAAGCACCCCCTTCCTTTGCTGGCTGGGTTGACTAGATCAGAGATGGACGTTTGGAAGGAAGAGGCATCATCTTTCCAGAATGCGAAGAAAGAAACAAAGTAAGCCAGGTGGATAGTTGAGGTACACACAATTCCTTCTAAAAATAGATACACTGGAAACAGAATTATACACATATTGGCAACTCACATAATGTAATATTGTGTAATGTTTAAGTCAGGTGAAACATTTCTATCTCAAGCATTTTCACTTACTGGAATCATTTGAAGTCATTTCTTGCAGCTTTTACAGTGGATTAGCATCACCTATAGTCACCGGCCCCTCATGGCCCAGCAGAGTTTCTCGTCTTCTCTAAATGTAACTCAGTACCACCACTTAATCTTCCCTCACCCTCCCTGCCTCTTTCCTCACTGCTCCACTTTCTCCAACATTCTCATCTTCTACGAGGTCAGCCTTTTGAGAAGCCGTGCGAATGAGGCCGTACAGTGCTTGTCTTTCTGTGCCTGGCTTTTTTCACTTAAAAACCTCTAGTTCTATCCACGTTGCCACAAACAATAGGATTTTCTTCTTGTTTTATGGACAAACAGCGTACTCTTGTGCATATGTACACATTTTCTGTCTCTTGGTCTGTCTGTCTCTCTGTGGTGTAGGTATGTCTGTGGTTAGGGTTAGGGTGAGTATGTCTGTGTACAGAGGTCCACACCTGCTGTTCCAGGCCTGGGCAGCTAGAGACAAGTAGATCCTAGAGAACCGTTAGCCATGCAGGTGTGTATGGAGGCTGGGGGTTGATGTTGATTGTCTTCTTCAATTGGGCTCCACTTTATTTTTTGAGACAGTGTCTCTCACTGGACCTGAAATCCACCGATTTGGCCGGAGCCCAGGCCCTCACGCTCGCACAGCTCATGCTGTATGGGCCGAGCCGTCTCCCTAGACCTCCATGTTTTCTTTCTGCCTTCATCAGCTGATGGCCGGTTAGGTTGTGTCTGTGTTTGTTGGAAGCGGTATTATTTTGACCTTGGCGGTATTATTTTGACATTTCCTTGGCATACTGATTTCATTTCCTTTGGATATATACCCAGTCGTGGGATCACTGGATCGTGGCAAGTTCAGTAGTTTGTCCCAAGGAGTCTCTTTCTGGTCTCATTTACCTCCTCCCACCAGGGTACAAAGTTTCCTTTTCTCTGCAGTCTTTGAGAACATTTGCTATCTTTAATCATTTTTGTTGTTGCTTTTCTCCCCTCCCTTTTCTCTTTTGGAGACAGATTTTCTCCAGGTAGTTAAGTGGATCTGGAACTCGCAGGATGCAGCCCAGCTTGGTTTTGAATGTGCGTTCCTCTTGTCTGTCCAGTGCTGGACTGCACGTGGGCCAAGGACACACTCTCTGTGTTGTGCCTTAGGCGCCACTCACCATGCTTTCTGAGACAGGGGCTCTTCAGCAGCCAGGAACCGCCCAGTAGGCTAGAGTGGCTGTCCAGTGACACCCTGACAATCAGCTGTCTCCACTTTCCCATGCTGGGATTGTAAATGGGTCACATACTTGGGTTTGGGGAGCAAACTCAGGTCCTTAGGCTTGCAATGCAAGTACCTTGCAGACTGAGCGGTTTGCAGTGCTCTAGAACTCAGTTTAAATCTTTTTTTCTGTTGAGGTTTTGGAGTTCTTTACATAGACACACAGACACACACACACACACAGACACACCAGACACAGACACACACACACAGACACACACACACAGACACACACACACACACACACACACACACAGAACCCAGGCTGGACTGGAGCTCATTGGGTTCTCCAGACTATCCTTACCCTTGTGTGAATCCTCCTAAGTGTCCACCGTGCCTAGCTTATAATTAATATTTTTTTCCTCTATTAGGCAGCCCTGGCTGTCCTGGAACTCACCCTGTAGACCAAGCTGACCTCAAACTCACAGAGCTCCATCTGCCTCTGCCTCCTGAGTGATGGGATTAGAATTTTTGAAGATGTTAATGAGAGCACAGAACAGACACACAGCGGATCGGACTCAGGTACACAAGACCCAGAACGCTTAAAATTCCCAGTAGATGCAGTTGCCTTAGTTTTGACTCTGAGCCTCATCTCATTAGATTGGTGGGAAATTTACTCAGTTCTTTTAGTGACCTTTTCTGTTTCATGTTGGTGAAAGAGGGGTCTTCCAGAGCTTTAAGCATTTAATCATTGAGGAGCTGCAGGCCTGGTCTCCCTCTGCACTGATTACCTGGGTAGGACCTTCAGATCTGAGGTCCACTGTTGCTGTGCTGGGCATGGAGCTCTCGACTATGCAGTCAGGGATCAGCGTTTCTTTGCTGATGTTAAGCACGGACAGGGAGAGGGCTCTGGGCTCCCTGTGTAGATTCACTGGGCTCAGGAGCCCTTGGAAGGTTCCTGGGAGTCTTTTCTGAGTCTGAGGGAATACACTGTCACTTCCTCCCAATGCCCTCAGAGATTCTTTTCTCCCTCAGGACATTTGGCAAATCTCCCAAGAGTCTTCGGCTCTGGAGCCATTCAGGGCAGGCAGCTGTGCAGCAGTTCCCAGCTTTTTTCACAAACCCCACAGGAAGTGCAGAGCCTGCTCTGCCTGAGGCCTCACAGAGAAGATCTCTGTTGCATATCGTTATGTTACCGTATTTCTTTGGAATTCTGTTGTCTTTTACATGTATTAGAGTCCAGTCAATCAATCAACCAATCAACCAACCAACCAATCAATCTTTTGAGAGAGGGACACACCCTGTAGCTAAGGCTGGCCTGAACTCACCTGCAACCCAGGTTGGCTGAGAGTTCTCAGTGATCTTCTTGCCTCAACCTGAATATTGGGATTACAGGAATGGACTACCATATCTGGCTCCATTAGAGTTAAAAACAAAAACAAACAAACAGACAAACGAACAGACACCCCAAAACAGGCTCCAGGCAGGATACAGTGGCGAATACCTGTAATCCCAGAACTCTCACTATAAAATGGGAGCCAAAGGAACTGGCTAGAAGGTTAAGGGTTAGCTAACCTGGAATAGACTGTGGAGTAGAAACAAGAGAGACCCTGCCTCTGCAAGGTGAGAGGAGAGAACTTTTGAATGTCGTCCTCTGACTGCTACACACACACTGCAGCATGCGTGAATCCATCCTCAGGACACACAGTTACAAACTGAAGAAAGGCTTCAGGGGTGTGGTTCAGTCCAGGAAGCGCTTGCTCCAGGCATATGGAGAGATGGTTCAGTCCGAGAAGCACTTGCTGGGCAAACACGAGGACCCAAGTTCTGGGGCCCACAGGGGTGTTTGTGCACCTGTAATTCCAAGGCTGGGGAGTGGAGGCAGGGGAGTGCCTCAGGGTGTGCTGGCCAGGTGGTTTAGCCACATTGGTGAGCTGTGGTAAGGGACCCTTTCTCAACAAATAAGGTGGAAAGTAAGTCGGCAAGGAAAACACTGACGCTGACCTCTGACCTCCATGAGCATGTGCACATGTGTACATGACTTCCTCCTCCTTCCTCTCTCTCTCTGTCTGTCCCCCTCCCCCAATATGTTCCATTACCTCATTTTTTTTTATTGTATTTACACAAACTTGATCTGAGATTCTATCTAAGGTTCCCATGCAGGTGCAGTCTAGGAAAGGGTGCCTTTTGGCATTTTCATTTTGCACTTGAATGGTTTTAGCACCTCCCCCTCTTCCTAACTGAGCTGAGCTGGGGGTGTCTTCCTGGCTCAGCAATGGAGTATGCATGTGTGTTTTTGAGCCTTGGGCACTCACGCAAGGCATGTGGCATACTCGTTCCTGAGAAAGGACTGTGTCGGGAGTGAGGCTTGATGTGGTTGGCCTGCTTCCTGCGCCCTGGAAGAGCCCCTGATTCTTGCCCTGCTTCTGGGCAATGCTGTCCATGGCTCCCGAACCTGTCATGCTACCCTGGTAAGACGTGATGCCTTCCTATGCTGCTGCGGCTCTGGGCTGGAGCCCGAGCTCTGCTGCGCCCCCCACTTCCCAGCGCACTGCCCTTTCCAGTTGACTGATGGAAGAGGGGTGTTTTAGAGATCATGCCTTCCTCTGTTCTCTTTCACCCAAAACCAACCGCCTCAGGGCAGTGAGTGGGTCTTGCCTTCTTCATCTCGCTGTCTCTAGAAGGCTCTGGTGTGTGGGTGGTACCTTCCCTTGGTGCTCCTCAGTTTTCCAGTTCCTTGGTTGGTTGGACATCCAGGCCTGGTCTCCATCGACGTTCTTGAGTTCTCTGCTGATTAGCATCTAAGCAGGTAACAAGTTCTCCCATAGCTACCACATGGCCGTGCCTGTGGATCAGTCAGTGCCCTTTTGACAAATGCCTCAGAAAGAGCGGGGCTAGTCAAGCTCACCATCAGGCCTTAGGCCGTGGTGTCCATGCAGTGCAAGCACCGCTGGAGTTTGGGGGCTCGGGTGAAGATCTGCAGGCTGGCATATTTTGATTTCTTTTGGCACCTGTTTACTTGGCACTGAGGATTGAGTCTCTGCTCTTTAAATCTTCCTGATTTGATTTGGGTTCTGTATGCCATTCAATAGCCTCCTGCATTGTATCAACTGGAGTGGCTGGGGAGAGGCGAGGTTTCAGGTGTCAAGAAAGACAGTCTCGGCTAATCAGCTCCACGATAAAGTCTTCTGAGAGTAAATCAAGCGTGACTGTGTGGTTGCCTTACTTTTTGACTGCAGTAAGAAGACATCATGACCAATGCAACTTACACAGAAAGCATTGATGGGGCTTACACTTTCAGAGAGCAAGTCTGCGATCATCACGGTGGGGGCCATGGCAGCAGGTAGACAGGCATGCGCTGGAGCAGTAGCTTGGAGCTCACAAGTATGGAAGCATGAGTGAGGCAGTGAGCTACCTGGGAATGGTGTGGGCTTTTGAAACCTCAAAGTGCATCCCCAGTGACATACTTCCTCCAATAAAGCCACACCTCCTAATCCTTCTCAGACAGCTCCACCAACTGGGAACCACCAAGTATTCAAACATATTAGCCCATGGGGGCCACTCATTCAAGCACCACAGTGGTAAGACATGAGGATGGCACCCATAGCTGAAACAACAGTCCGAGGGCTTGTTGTGTGCACCAAATATTTCATGAGAAACTCACTTCTGCAAACGCAATCCCTCTTGTCTGGTGCACAGGGTGAAACAACCCATCCTCACTGGCTCTGCATCTTTCCTGGCTTAGAGTTGGGTAGAATCCATAGGACCCTGAGTTCGTGGTTAGTGAGGAGGCTTTTCAGCATAACTTGTACAGAGCCCGAATCCTGCCTACAGGCTGGCCTTGCCCAGGACTTCTCTAAATATGTTTTGTGAACTGAAATTCTCAGGAAAAAAGTTATACCTACATCTGCTAATGGTTCTACAAAGCTGAGCAACTGGTAAGAACTTTGTAACTTTGGGCTGGGGAGGTAGTTCAGCTTGTAAAGCTTGCTTGCAAGCCCAAGGACCTAATGCCCAGAACCCGTATTGTAGAAGGAGAAAAGTAGCTCTCACAAGTGCCCTCCTCACCCACTAAATAACTTCTCACCCCTTCCTTAAGCCTAGGCAGTGCCACTCTACTTTCTGTCCCCATGAACTTGGACATTGGAGGTACTTAGTACAGGCAGAATTTATGGTGGGTGTTCTGTTTTGACTGGCTTGTTTCACTTAGCATGTGCTCTCGAGCTTCGTCTGTGCTGTGGCATTGTGACAATTCCTTTCCTTTTAAAGGCTGAATAACACTCCAGTGTGTGTGTGTGTGTGTGTGTGTGTGTGTGTGTGTGTGTGTGTGTGTGTGTGTGTGTGTGCGCGCGCGCGTGCATGTGTGTGTGTATGTGAGTGTGTGTGTGCATTCTATAATCTTGACTGGCCTTAAATTCCCTGTGTACCCAGAATGACCTTAAACATGAGGGTGGAGGGACTTGACTGACTAAGGAGACAGAGGTGTCCCAAAGTGTGCTGAGCCAGACACCCAAAAGAACTGAGGCAAAGTTCTACTTAAGTCTTAAGGTCCAAGGATCAGAAGAGGATGGTATAAGTTCCAACCTGAAAGGCAGCAAGCAGAGCCAGTGTTTCAGTCTGAGCCTAAGTTCCAGAAATGCCCAGTGTCTTCCTTAGCCTCTTCTGCAGTCCTTTTGCTCTGTTCTGGCCACGATTTGTTGACCAGGCTCATTCATGTTTCAGGGAAAGGAGGAAGCTGTAATGTTTGTTTAAATATCTGGGTACCTAATGGTTTGGTGAAGTTTAAAGTGTAAAGTTAATCACCACAATGACAGTATAGCATTTTATCAGATTATAATTCTGTGAGGATGGACAGCTGAAAGAGCTTTGTGGTATGAAAACTCACCATGAGGTTAGACACCATGAACTTACAGCTAGGCCTGGCTTGCATGCTAACGACATTTCCTTTTTTTTCTGTTTATAAAAGTTTGGTTTTCATAGAACACAGGTTTTAAAAAATGCATTATTTTAAAGATTTAATTTTATTCTATGAGTATTTTCCCTGTATATAGGCAAGTGCATGCAATGCCTGCAGGGGTCAGAAGAGGGCACCAGATCCCCTGGAACTGGAGGTACAGATGGTTGTGAGTCACCATGTAGGTGCTAGGAACTGAACCTAGGTCTTCTGCAAGAATAGCAAGTTCTCTTAAACACTGAGCCATATCTCCAGCCCAGATTCTGAGCTTTTGGATGGTACTGAATCCACTGAGTCTGCCAAAATTAGTTACTTCCTAGGTAAGTTAGTTAACTTGTATAAAAAAGTTAATCAATTCATTAGATATTTATGATTTAATGTTTTTCAGGTAATTCATTAGGATATACACACATACCTATCTGTTTGTATGTATGTATGTACACACACATCTGTTTGTATGTATGTATGTACACACGCACCTATCTGTTCGTATGTATGTATGTATACACACACACCCATATTTGTTTTTATGTATGTATGCACACACACACTTATCTGTTTGTGTGTATGTATGTACACGCACATACACCTATCTGTTTGTATGTATGTATGTATGTATACATACATACACACCTATCTGTTTGTATGTATGTGTGTACACATACACCTCTGTTTGTATGTATGTACGTACACACACACACACACACACACACACACACACCCACACCCACCCCACACTGGGCAGCCACTACCTAAACAGACAAGTTATAATCCAGTGAAGCCGACACATGTGAAGAAAGGCTATGTAGGGATGAACAAGGGATCTAGGACTGTGATGGCGCATAGGAAGAATCCACAGAGGAAGGGAGAGTGTAGAGTCTGTTAGGCACAGAAGATAACCAAGGAACAGTCTTTAGAGAAAGGCCTGAAAGCACGGGAGGGGCTAAAGTGTTGAGAAAGAGTGAGGAATTCAGTGTGACTGGTTTGGGGGCACACAATACAGAGGGGGAGGAAACTGAGACTAGTGTCCCAGAGGGTCGAAGGCCTTCCACCTCTGCCAAGAATCTCGGGTTGTCTCCTGCTGGACAGCGGTCCTTTATTGTTAGTGGCTGCAAAAGTCACCTGGGGACCTCATTAAAAATGGGGATTCCTAGGACTTCTCTCCAAGGAGATGGGATGCAGTAGGATTTGACAGCTTGATGAGCTCCCCAGTCAATTCTTACGTGGTAGGTTCCCAGAACCCAGCACCGCTATGGGTAACGAGTGCTTTAAGGGGAAGGAATGGCATGACCCAATTTATTTTTTAGGAAGAGAGTCAGGCAGCTGTGAAAGGAGGACTGGTTTTACTGGCAGGGGAAAAGTGTAAGAGGTTTCTTCCGACATGCTGGTGAGAGGCACTGAAGTCTGCAGTCCTAGCACTAGAGGCGTGGGAGAAAGGGCTGCATCTGGGTTCTAGGCGGTGGGATGCAGAGTTGAGTCCAGCAGGTAGAAGACTGAGGAGAATAAAGGCTTATTCTTCAGTGTCTGGCTTGGGAGAATGGGTGGTCAATGATGCTTGGTACTTGGTAAGTGTCAGCTGTAAGCAAGCAGGATGGGCAGAAGCAAGGAAGATGCCATTTTGGATGTGTGCATTTGAAGCCAATTCTATCATATCTACTTGCTGTTTGTGGGGAGCACTAATACAGGGCTGGAAATGCAAATTTGGGAGTTGCCAGCAGGGACAGAGTTCTTGCAGAAATGGAATCTGAGAGTCTCACACTCATCTGGAAAGCACAAGCCTGAAAGAGAAGAAAGCTGAGAAGGCATGTCCGTTGCGTTGTTGAAGGACCCTCTCCCCTTTTCCTTTTTTGTTTGTGGTATTGGGGATAGAGTCCAGGGCCTTGCACACGGTAGGCAAGTACGTTATTGCTACTTACAGCAGCAGCTTTGCCGGAGAACATTTGTTAGAGCAGAAGGAAAGCAGCTACACAGAAGTAGGAAGGTTGAGAGGAGATGTATTTTGATTATTATTATTATTTTTAATAAAAGGAAGAACAGAGCAGCAAAGAACACGGATAAGCAAGCATCTCTGTGGCAAGAAACACTTTAGGTACATGTCTTGGGGTGGTACAGCTGGGTCATGGGGTAGAGCTAGCTTTAGCTGTCTGAGGAACCGCCACACTCATTTCCAAAGTGGTTACACCAGTTTGCATTCCCGCTGACAGTGGGTTCAATTTCCCCCTTTCTATGTCCATGCCAATACTTGTTGCCACCTGTTTTTATTGATCTGAGCTATTCTGACTGGGGTAAGGTGAAATCTCAAAGCAGTTTTAATTTTCATTTCCTTGATGGCTAAGGATGTTGAATGCTTTAAGAAATGTTTCTTGTTTCTATGCACTCTTAGCAAAAAACAAACAAACAAACAAACAAAAGAAATGTTTCTTGGTGATTTGAATTTATTCTCTTGAAAATTCTTTTTCGTTCCATGCCCTGATATTTATTTGAGTTGATTGTTTTCTTGGTATTTAGTTTTCCCAGTTATTTGTCTCTTCTGCACATCAGCTCCTATCATACATAGATCTGGGAAAGATCACTCCATTCTGTAGGATTCCTCAAACGGTGGTGTGCAGAAGGAAGACGTCTTACAGGGTCCCATACTGCAACTGCTAGTCTTAAAGCCTGCTCCGCTGGTGTCCTGCTCAGGAAGTCCTTTCCTGTGCCTGAAAGTCCAAGTGAGTTCCCCATTTTCTCCTCTGTCAGCGTCAGGGCATCAATCACGTCTATGTTTCTATGAGCCATTTGGAGTTGAGTTTTGTGCTGGGTGAGAGATAAGGATCTAGCATGAAGAAAGAGGTTGTCACGACTTTTATCCCTAGCTTAGGAGCTACTGGCAAGTGATTTTATTGAGGGTGGAGGGTGGAGCTGGCAGAAAAGAGGGTTTTCCTTAAGGGCGTGGCCCTGACAGCTGGACCAACATGCTCCCACGAACGGTTCCACACCCAGAGGGCTATGGGTGAGAAAAGTTGGACTTCATTTTTTTTTTAAGAAAGATGAGGTGTGTGTGTGTGTGTGTGTGTGTGTGTGTGTGTGTGTGTGTGTGTGTGTGTGTGTGTGTGTAGGGAGATGGGGTAGATCTGGGAGGAGTTATGGGGAGGAATGGAGCTGAATATGATCAAAATACATTGTATAAAATTCTCGAAGAACTGATCAGGATGTTAAGAGATGAAAGGAAGAAACAATTTAATGAAGTAATTGTTGTGTGTGTGTGTGTGTGCTTGTGGATCTTAGAGGGATATATTGGGAACAGCTTATCAATCTAAATGCCAAAATATTTTTTGCCCCAACTCTTCTTTCTCATACAGTTTGCCAGTCAATTTAAGTCTTTCTTAAGGTTGTTTCTGAGTCATGATAGAAAAACCAGGTCAGCAGCATAAAGGAAGGGTTAGTCTTCCTGTAGCTCTGGCCAGAGCAGCACTTATTTCAAGTAAAAGCTGTTTCAGCTTATTTAGACTCTACGTGGGCTCTGAACACTTCCTGACTCTGCCCCCACCTCATCACCCAGCCTTTACACACCCCATTCCCTACCCTCACCCCATCCCCTACCCTCACCCCATCCCCTACCCTCACCCCAT